>SZWC01019625.1:11473-26709 GCA_023375785.1 Penium margaritaceum
TAGGAGATGTGTAAACAGGTCAAATGGAAGGAAACGTGAAGAGAAGAAGAGCATTGTAGAAATTGACCTCATAGGAGGAAAAGGATAATTGCCAAAGGAAACATTGTGATACAAGAGGAGGGATCTACCCGTGGGGAACAGGAAAGATTGAAAGCAGTTAGGAGCGAGGTTAAAGTTACATGTTTGGCTAATAGGAGAGCGAGGCAGGAGGTGAGAGAAATAGGATGGCGACATTGAGGATGGGGAGGCAAGCAGAAAGGAAGGACGAAGGATGGGGATGTGAAACAAGGAGGCAGGGAGAGAGAGAGCAACCAGAAGGAAGGAGGGAGGAAGAATAGAAGGAGGGAGTAAAAGAGGGGATAATGTAGAAAGAAATGGAGTGAGGAATAGAGGGGGATGAGTGAGGGGAGGAATGGCCCAAGGGAGGGGAATAGGAAGGAAAGAAAGAATGGAAAATGAGGAGGAATGAAGGATGTGATTATAAAATATGTGAGGGAGGTAGGGAGGGAGGAAAGGCAATGAGGAGGAAGAAATTGAGCGAGGATGGGAGGGAGAAGTGGGTATACACGAGAGAGAAAGAGGGTGAGGAGTGGAGGAACAGAGGAGGGAGGAAGAAGTGAGAGGAGAGGAAGGAGGAATGGACGAAGGAAAGGAAGGATGGAAGGAGGAGGGTACAAGAGAGAGGAGTGAGTAAGATGGGGATGGATGGAGGGATGATAGTGGGGGAGGACGAAGCGAAGGTGGAATTTCNTTAAAAAGTTTTATAGCATCCTACAAGGGGCATCCAAGTTTCAGTAAGATCCGGGGCATCCGCCGCATTCCACATTCCCTGGTTAAAAAATCCACCCCACGGTCTAGCTCATCCCTCTATTGCTTTTGAGGCAACGAGGAAGAGGAGGAGGAGGAGGTGGAGGAGGAAGAGCAAGCTAGTATCGTTGTGTGGATCACGCCGGTAGATGGTGGTTCTTTCCTTGTCCACAAGTTGCATTATGAACGTGGAAGTCGCAAGCGAGTGGCGTGTTTGAAACACGGCCGGAGGAGATGAATTCACGTCCACCGTGGGTGGTATTCCAAACATACCATGTAAAATCCATAAGAAAACATAGACGCTGATCGAGAATGCGATTGCTTTCCCATAAAATGACGCCAAAGTATGCAACAACCAGTGGTATGTTTTCTTGAGTGTCCTGAAATTCATAGTTTGTGCACATGGGAATTGTTTTGTCTCTCCGATACTTCAAAAGCATTGGTTTCATCTTAGACTAATTGATGGTTACTAGATGTTTTTCATGATTTGAGAACCGAACTGTTTGTATCAATATCCACGGCAAAATGCCACACCCGAGCCATGGAGAAAGCATTGTAGCAAATCACAAAGCATCTAAAATCTCTCAAGCTTGAGAATGAATACCTCCAATAGTAAATGGCTAACAGATTGAATGGGGTACGTGGAAAATCATCTAAGGTGGCCTGGTGGAGGAGTCTGTAAAGACCAAAGCCAAATATAACTCTATCTATTTGCATATCAATTTAATCATTCTAACAAGGAAGCAAGTATCCAGGCCTATTCTGCATTGATAAATACTTTGGGACTATGGGAAATCCTCTTGCGGGAGATTTTGTGTATGTGTTATTCACGGTGACACAGATATGTAGAGAAAAAACGGTGAGGTGGAGGAAGTTGAATCTGTTCGCCAGCGGGCGTGGACGTGGGAGCACGCTTATGTATCATGCTGATTCAGGTAGCCCGAGAGTACTATAAACAGGCCATCAAAGACCGTTTTGATCTTGTGAACATCTCCATGGTCACTTTAATAGATTTGAAGCCACTGAAGCGAACTGTCTCAATACAAGAGTACAATCATCGAGTCTTGGTATTGTGGTAAGAGATCAACAAAGAAAGCAATCCAGAGAAGATAAGTACCACAATGGTTTGCATGGACATATTGGCCTACACCAGGAATTGATGGGATCATAGAGTTTAGGTCATGGTAGAAATTACCGAGCACATTGATGCACTACATCATCACCAAAGAAATATGTTAACTAGCAAGAGAATATTTTGCATCGAACATAGGACCAGCACCCTACCTAATGGAGCACGGTCAACAATGGAAAAATAGTTGGAACAAGGAGAAATAAACATCATATTAGACACAAGCTGAAAAAAACATTCTTTAAGAGGCATGATGATAATATTCCCCCTTGAAGAGGTAAGTGTAGGGCTCGAAGGGCTAGCAGGCCGAGAGTGCGAGCATTGTGGTTCAAAATTGACAAGTCCTCTTGTCATTCCATGCAAAGCCCTGCACAAGGGAGGTTGTAGTCATGGATGACGCTCTAATGTTGTCGTACGCAATTGACGAAGAGCCACAAGGGAAAGAGGGTCAGATCTCAGACGGTCTAGCCCGAGAAATTTGCAACCACTAGTGGATGCCGACCCCTTTTAAGACACGTGGCCGTCAACATCCGGAAAATGTGTCAACAATTTGGACCCAACCCACCAAAAGTCCCCCATGTCACTATATGTAGCATCCACCCCAGTTACATCCCATAACCTTCCTATTAATCCTTATCTTTTACAGTCTTATCCGTGTGTACTTTTGTCAATGACATTATAGTAATCCACAAGCAACATTCCATGCACATGTTCTGTTGTTGTTTTGGTTGACACCTCTCACTTGCAAGTTCTATATGGAGGTCGAAAGCTGCATGAATAGGTCCAACTTCACGTTGCACATTTCTACACGTTTGCAAGATTCTTCTTTGTGGCTAGCTCCCATAGGCACTGTCGCAATGAGAACTTAGCAGCCCACATTGCTACTTAATTATAGCTAGTTTGAAAGCTGGTAGATGCCTTGTTGCCACTACCAAAATATATTTGCGCACATGCACACATGGTTGCTTAAACTAGTAGAGGGGATATCCACCCTTTTGCCTATCGTTTTCACCAAGTATCACAGTTCCAAGCATGTCTATATCTCCGCCTTATTCTGCGTAATTTGACTCACTTTGTCTCCAACAATTTTCTCCCACACATAAACAGTTGCTGAGGGGGTTTTGGCAGTCCATCGTAGCAACAGATATTTTGTAAAACTACAATTTAGGATTCCTCCACACAGAACATAGGTACACAGTCATCAGGCACGTTTGGGCTGGGCTGTGCTAGCTGGGCTGGCTGAGTTGGATGGGGCATACTTTTCCTTGGTGAAGTCGAGGCCCAAAGCTGAGGACTCTCAGCATGGAATCTTCTGGCAGAGCCAAATTTTGAATGCTTCCAAAATGTTCCAATAGAAAATCTCATCGTGGATGCGATCTTGACGATGACACGTGGCACACACAACACTTGCTGTGAAGCAGAGACAATGTTTCGATTCGTCACACCAATAACAACAGTTGCACCAGTCACAACCTTGTATACCATGGCTACGAAGCTGTAGTGGTACCTCGGTCACAACGGTAACATGATGAAAATAGTTGTGGCAACATTTTGGCAGCATGCAGCCGCTCAACATTCTTAGCCACGGCCATAGGTGCTCCTGGTTTTTCAAATAGCAACGCTTTCTTGCGCACTCTTGTCCATAAAAACAGAAGCTCTCACACATATGATACATTCATGGTTTCTAATATGTTAGTAAAACAATAGCAACAGACATAAAAAGCTTCTCCGTACAACTTGGTGATGTTTAGTATAACACATGGCCACAGTTGTGGCAGCACTAGCAGCAGCATTCTGCTCGCCGTAGTGCTACGACAGTTTACAATAATAGATTTTAGTAGCGTGGACAGCAGGAGTGGCTCACGCTTGAGGTTGGTGCAAGAGAAAAAAACTCAGAATCACATCACACGTAACATTCCATTCCTTTACTTTTGTCAAACTTTAGAACACAAATTTTCTGCTTTGGCACCTAGTGTTTCTCAAGTCAGGCATGCGTCAGCAATGCCAATGTTTTTGCAGGTCATAGCAATGAATTGCAATGCCGTGGGTAGCAGCAACACATCACCTTGGTCGTGGCAGCAACAGGCGATTGTACGGCTCTTAACTTGCATGCCCACCTGTTTGCACACTTGCAATCTTCCACGTAGCACACATGCACACACAACACGCTTTACACATCCATGTAGACACTTACGCGCAACGTTCTCAATTCACCCCATGCATCCCAAATAGATCTGCTATCACAAAGCAACAGCAAACCTTCCCTCTCCCCCCTGCTGGCAGCCTCACCTGTTGCGTGGGCCAACCAATAGAGGACTCCTTAATCGGCAAACCCATCGATTATCAATTTTGTAAACTGGCAAGCTCAATGGTCCGTGGCCCAAGGAACAAGGAAGGGTGAGAAAAGTTGGCATCCAGTTTCACATGGCATGGCTGCCAGGCGCCACAACCTGGTGCCTCCAGCTACTCTATGTTCATCTCTTGGTCCCTTGGGTAGCCCTGTCCCTACTCTAAAGGCGGCCAGCTCACCCTGCATGTTTTTCCCCTAGTGCCTGTATTCTCATTTTCTCAAATCCATCATCAAATAATTCACTCGTTTGGTGTTCTTCTAGTAGCATGGCATTTCACGTGATTCCACCATCAAAATTCTCATGGCTTTGCCATCATGCGATACATCATACTATAGAATCCCTTTGGCATTCAGCATGCCGCCATTATGGTTTTACGAAACAGCCACATCCTCTTCTTGGGTTGCTTCCTCGGTCATTGAGTCATCTACAGCTCCATAGACCTTTCTCCATGAAAGACCTTAGCCTTGGTTCCCGGATACACCATAAGTAGTGACACAGTCTCTCACACATCTACCAATAACGTCGCGTGCACTATGCAACCTGGCCATGTCAGCGCCAACCCAGAGCTGTCTCATGTAGTGTGAGTTTGGGAGGTGGGTGCAGAGGAGTTTGGGTTGTCAGCGCCAACCCAGAGCTGTCACGCATGAGGTTGATGCCTATGGGGAGCATCACTGGGTAGTCCTTTACAGATAGTGCATAGACTGAGGAACGATAGTACCATTATTTCCCACATCACTTGCAGTCATGTTTGGGATATGCATTTGCTGATTTTATAGGCAGTGTAGTAGCGTATAATGTCACATTCCCCACTCACATGTCCAAGGGCATTTGGATTGTCGATCTAGTAGCCACTGATCACAAGACATCATCAACTCTAGCATGCATGTCATTGCGACATGTTGATGATGTTCATTTTCCTTCTACGGGTTCAGGCAAGATGTCACCACTCCTGAGTGTTGGTGGCGTGTGTTTCATTGGACCGCCACGTGAAACAATATTGCTTTACATGTTGTTTGTACCTGCATGCAAGGTTCGTACTACATTGGTCACTATTCCTCATGATCAAGAAATGGACTTTGTTTTGTCTTGTAGCATTGGCACTAGTTGGCTCCAGATGTTTGGGCATGTTGTGCTTCATGGCCTCAGTTGACAAGTTGTGCTACATGCCTTTGTTTGCACCAAATTTGGCCACTGCCGCTCTTGCACATCTGCACATCACTCCATTGCTCTCTCATGAGCACGCAATATTGGTTGGTTATTGCCTTTGATGTTTCTACATCACCAAAGATCACTGCTTCATTTGTTTCACAATCAGCCCGTGGTTCGTTGCCCCTTGCCGTGCGTACATGAGTTATGGTTAATCATCCCCTTTTAATACTCTATGACACCTGTTTATAGTACATCCTGTTTAAGTGTAATTCCGAGAACCATACATCGAGATGTTCACTTTCTTTTAACACGATGCCTTCAGTGGAAGTCACCTGAAAATTTCCATCATAAACATGTTCAGTCCATGTTTTTGAATTGGAATCTTGTGGTAAAAAAGGAATGTCCATGCATTGTCGTTTTTCTTAAGAAGCCTACACACGTCCCTTGATTTATGTATCGGTTGTTTTATCTATGGCATTCCTCTTACATAAAATGCGTGGTTCTAAGCCCCTCGTCTCCTTCAACAAACGTACATATGAAAAATTATGGCACTATCCTGAGAGGGTTATGGTCGCTATTTGCTTGAAGACGCCCCCCCCCCTCTCCAAAACCCTCTTGTGTATTGGGGAATGTATTGGGGGATTTTTTTTTCTTAAACCGTGCAGGTCCGCACCTCTCTCCAAATCCACTAGTTTAGAAAAGAAGGCTTCCCTAGCTGCACTCTCTAATGCACCACTCCAATGCACTTTCAACTGTTGGGGGGGAGATCAGGATACAAGGACCCCCTCCCTCCCCCGAAGTAGATGAGTGTATTGCGAGAATGTAGGTAGGAGTGTGTCTGGTAGACAAGAAAAACACATACGTGTGTACATCTACATTAAGTACTTGTAAGCCGTCAATTTCAACAGACATATCTCGGTTTGTCTACATAACCTGCCGTAAGGTTGTGCACAAACACTTCAGTGCACTTCGACCCCGCCACAACGAGACCCNGCAGGTCCACACCTCCCTCCGAATACACTAGTTTCAAAACGAAGGCTCCTCCAGCTACACTCTCCAATACACCACCCCAAAACACTTTCAACTGCTGGAGAGGGGGGTGGGTCCTGATACAAGGACCCCCTCCACCTCCCGCTCCCCCCCGAAGTGGACGAGTGTATTGCAAGAGCGTAACTTGGAGTACATATGGTAGAAATAAAAAAAACAGACTTGTGTACATATACATTAAGTGCTCAAAGGCCGTCAATTTCAAGCATCTGACGTCTCTTGCTTCATCTACATAACCAGCTGCAAGAATGTACACAAAAATTTCAGTGTACCTTGACCCTACCACAATTGGACCCCGAGTGGACCCCCCCCCTCGCAAAACCCCCTAGTGTATTGGTGAAGTGTATAGTGGAGTGTATTGGGGGACCGAAGCTTTTTTGGACTTGTGTAACGGCAGGTCTGCAGCTCCCTCCAAATACACTAGTTAAAAAAAGAAGGCTCCCCCAGCTACACTGTCCAATACACCATCCCAATACACTTTCAATTGGAGGGGGGGTGAGGATACAAGGACCCCCCTCCTCTCCCAAAGTGGACGAGTGTATCGCGGGAGTGTAGCTGGAAAATTATTTGGTAGACATAAAAAAAACAGACTTGGGTACATCTACAACAAGTACTTGAAAGCCATCCATTTAAAGCATCCGACATCTCTTACTTCGTCTTAATGACCAGTTATAAGGCTGTACACAAACATTTCAGTGTACTTCAACCTCACCACAACGGGACCCAAACTGCTCCCCCCCCCCACCCCCACCCCCAGCCCCACTAAACTCCCAATTACATCAGTGAACTGTATCGATAAGAGTATCGGGGAAACAGAGTATGTTTGGACTTGAGTATCATCATATCCGCATCTCCTCCAGAATACACTAACTTAAAAAAGAAGGCTTCTCCAGAGACACTCTCCAGTACACCACCCTAATACACTTCCAAGTGGGAGGGGGGGGGTGCAGACTCAAGTAGTGCCACACCGATGGCACAATCGACAGTCAGCGGAAAGAACATTGAGCTTTGACCAGCCCAATGAGTGTTGGAATATCCCACACACACACTCCTTCCACGTTGCGCCTGTGCATAATTAAGTACAATGCATGTAAGGATTCAATACTACACAAATAGAACAAAATGTACAGTTGACACAATGTACACATAATTTGAAGCAAAGGTATGATTAAGTAGTTTCAATGCATGTTGTGAGTTAAAGATTTTTTTGTGATGTATTCAGTAAACCCTGTTATGATGAAAGATCATGGAAATTCAGATGTTCATGTACACATAACTATGTATGAACTTGACTCTGAGCAGTAACTTCCTAGAAACATTGTCCATTTTCTAGGTTTACTACATGGAAGGATCATCACCATATGTTTTTCCCTCATGCACATATTAGCAAGTGTATTGATCTGGGGTGATTGGACATAATTGGTGTACAGGCGAGTGGAAAACACTACCGATGGTTACAAAGAAGTCTAATGAATAGCCTAATTACAGATATAGATTTATATGAATCTTCCATGTAAGATCAAGACCTAAATTGCTTGATTTGGCTGAGTGAGGATCAGGCTTGTTGTACCTAAACTTTTGTTGTAATTTTAGTGACATCGGGGATCTGCAGGCGGTGGCAAGAAGTTTTGCCGCAAGTGATCCAAGTTCGACTCCACCTAGCTCCACAGATGTTTATGGTAGGAAAGGAAGGACCTAGGAAGGTCCACTGAAGCAGGAGGAAACTTGTCTTTACTTCTGGACAAGGAAAGGTGCTTCAATGTGGCTTCATTGAAGCTCCTCCCCTAGCCTAGCATTTGAGGCATGGTGGACGACAAGTGTTTATGTAATGACCATACTAGGGGCTCTACTGCTTTGATTCGGGCATGCTTGGATGCTTTCAAGAGCTCGGATGACAGGACATATAAATGCCTTCATAACCTCACTCAAACTAACACCAAAACAGACTTTTGAGAACAATCTATTCGCAGCTCTTTCAGTCTCCACTGTTAATAGTGATCCTTGCACTCTACTCTCTTCACCATTGATGATCTTGAGGCGCTGTAAAACAGTTGTGGTATGCATATTTTGGAGCTAGGCATCATTGAGGGCACATCAAAAGGTTCTGGACCCATGGCCCTAGATGAATCCTAGCTCCTATCTACAACCTGCACTGACAATACCACTGCATGCCATGGCAATGACGGAGCAAGACAGTAGCAACAGCATTTTCTCAAAGTTTTGACGGACAGGATTCTCCCTTTAGAGGAGGAGGTTTGAGGTATACTTCACCTACAAGGGACTGCTTGAGCTGGTCAAAGATGAAGGAATAGCTATCCCAAATGTTGCGATGCCGTAGGAAGTGGAGAAGAACACAAAGCGCAATAATGAAGCACTTGCTATGATGGTGTTGGCGCTGTGTCTGACGCAATGAAGGATGCACTAAGGCCAAGGAGGCCTGGAATAAAATCTTCCAGCACTGACAAGCCAGACCATAAACTCAATTGAATACAAATATCTAAACTGCGAGGTTTCTTGACATAGTTTCTTCCATCATCTACCACATGAGCTACTGTTTCACCACCCACCTACCTAGCAAACTTGTAAACCAGATCTTCTTCTTTCTACGGACCGTCATCCTCTGAGCTTATGATTGTGATGAAATCTGTGAGATCCTGCAGCAGAAAAAGTCACTTGTTGCTATGTGTGTGGCCACCAGCTAGAAGGTCAAATCACAGCTGTAAGCTATGATGCTCCTCCTGGCCTTGCCGGATAGTTGAAGTCCCATGATCACTGTCATTGGTGTCTGGCCACCGACGAGCTGAAGTATCCCAAAGGTTGCTGAGTTTGTGTCTAATGTATGTGTCTAATGTGGTGGCAGAGAGAGTGGTGAAGCACCGGCTTCCGCCTACGCCATCCTTCCTCAAGGAGCCGAGGATGGAAAAAAGGTGGAAGGGCATCATACCAGACAACATAAGAGGTAGCAATAAAGAGCAATGCTTCAACTTTGGTTACAAGGGCCATTATGCACCAACTTCCGCAAAGCAATATGGATGGTGGGAGTTGTTAGAGCTGCCATGTGAATTGGTGTAAATCCAGTAGAGTGTGTATCCTCCCAGAATCCTTCTAAGACCTGAAGTAAAACTGGCTAGTTTTGCGGATGGTGAGGGGTGTCTGAATCATTGAAATGTAATATGGGTTGTATTGCTTTGTGCTCATTTCTTGGTGGCAGGCTTGTAAAGTGGTTGTGACTGGCTTGCAGATCTAAGAAGCCGTCTAAGACCCAGCAAGTGCAAGGGAAGTTGGACTTTAGGTAGCCTTAAAGGTATGGACAAGATACGCCATGTGAGACTATGCACGTGCCTGATAGGTGCCTACACCACAATTTCAGGACACAAATTGCTGCACCAATATGCATTGTCTTTGGATTGGATTCGCACAAAAAGGTACATAAAGACGTTCTTAACATAACGGGTGTCATATGTGTTTTGTATGGATAAAAAAATCAGATTCAGCCCCAGAGGATAAAAGGAATGAGAGCACGATAAATGAGCAACTGTAGCACCATGTGAGAGCATAAAATGGTTATCCGAGGGATGAACTGATGTGTTTCCTGTAGAGCTACCAAAAGGTTTGTCACTATTAAGTCATTGAAAACAATACTGATTTGGCTCTCATAGTGAATCCAGATGTGAGTCGCGATGGTTGCATGAGCAACAATAAATGGGATGTAGTTGGAGGAGCTAGTGGAGCAAGAGTGGATCAGGACATTGTTTTTACGATGAATGTATAGGTCTCATTTGTGACCAAGAGGATAGGAGAGTAAAAGATGTGCGTAGACTACTACCAACCGATTCATTTGTAAAAAAGAGCTGGTATCCACCACCAAGGGGCAAGGAGTTCTATCAAATTGAGGAGAAAACTACTTTGTATGAGGAATAACCTGCACTCAGGGTATCATCATATACAAATGACAGGGAATGATATGGAGAAAATGGTTTTCCACATACGTTCTGGCCATTTAAGGACAAAGTGGTGCCCTTTGGGTCAACCAATTGTTGAAAAATGTTTAAGAGCCTTGTGAATAAGATCTGCCATCCTCAGTTTGACCACCTCACGGAAGCGTTTCTTTATGAAGTCCTCTTCTATCTGAAAATCTTCAAGAACATTATTGATGTCTTTGACAAGTGTTGGGCATTACTTGAAGAAACGAGCTCTTCACAAAGCACTCTGAGAAGGATTTGAGAAGCAAGAGTTGGATTCAAAGAGTTTCTCACGTACGCTTTGAGCAGAAACGGTGCCCACATGAATTCAAAGAAGGTACAAGTTGCGATGTAGTGGCAAATACAAAGTTACATATGTGATACATGGGTCATCCTCATGTTTGTCAAATACAACTGGAAGATCAATGATGGTACACAAAAAGGGCATGCCACAGACATGAGCCTGTTGCATGTCCTCCTCGGCAGATGACTGTTGAGGAGGGATCATTAATGAGGGAAGATTGGAGTAAGATAACCCCGAGGGTCCCGAAAGCTACAGTGTGTGATGTTCTTGTCCTGAAACATCCAGAATCATCCAAAAAATCATATCATAGCAACTGGATGCAATTGACCATGCCATTGGGAAATTTTGTTTTGTAGGATTGAGAGAGGTGGGTGCAACCAAATGAACAAGGTGTGGAGTTGATGTATGCGATCCACAAGAATGAGACATTGGTGATCCGTGAATCCAGAAAGTGGATGTGTTACATCAAGTTGTGGTGTTGCATGGACTCCACATATCACTATTTTGTGGAGTACCTAAAAGCGCACCCAAACACAATTCACTAACAAACTTGGTGGATGGGAGTTTAAGAGGGATCATTTGACTTCCAATAAAAAAATGAAACATGTGAAGAATCTTTACACTAGAAAATACACCGCTGAAGCCCATGCTATTAGAAAAGGTACATGACGTTCACTATTTGGGTCACTCTGGCTTCCACAAGATGCTTGAGGCTTTGGCACACCAATCTTAGAGGGAGTTAATGACTGCAAGAGGTTCATGATTAACTTCATCTACTTATGACTCAAGGCACATAGGAGCAGATAGGTAGAAAACCTTCAAGAATTCTCAGAGCCCGACTGATCATAGACAAAGCTTTTCTCGACTTCATCGGCACATTGCCCCAAAGACAATAGATTCATAAAATTGTTTTGTGGCGGTGGGATGGCTCTCCAACATGGCCCATTGCATGTCCACAGGTCTTCCTGGCTGTTGGCATAGATTAAGTCTTACTCAATGGCCTTGACTTGCATGGAGTGATGCAGTGGGTAGTATCATGCCATGATCGACCTTTTCCTTTGTAGTTTCGGACAAATCTCTTGGCAAAGCTGGACATGCGGGGTACACCTCTCTATAGAGTACCACCCAATAAGTGATGGGAAAACTGAATGCACAAATCAAACCTAAAGGCTGATTTTGTGGAGCTAATTTCGTGGTCCTACTGGATGTGGAGGGTTGGGAGGAGAGATTCTGTGTGATAAAGTTCCCCTACAAAATAGCTGTTGAGGTGTCATGGGGAAATTCACCATTTTGGATGGTCTCTGACTACCAATCACGACGTGTAACTACCATCCGTATAGGTACACATCTTCCAAATGTGTAGCAGATTGTTGATGGGTTTGTCTCCACGTGGAATTTGGTGTAGGATTTGCTACTCAAGACAAAGGAACATCTCACGTGACAGGAAGATAAGCATCAAAATACAAAAACAACCATGCTGGTGATTAGTTCATGCATAAATATCAAAACATAAAGCTAATGGAAGTTGGAAGTTCCAATCTCTGGATATAATGGATGGGTATGCTTTGCATGATCACGAAGTTGTTGACTATGTCTATGCGCTCAAGCTGCTTATTCAATAAATCGTCTATTTGGTGTTGAACGTTTTCCTACTTTGTTGTTGTTGTAACTTCAACGCCTACTTCAAGGATTGTTGAAAAAGTCTAGCTCCTACTTTAAAGGATAAGTAGACAGCGGGGTTGAAGATGGAAAAGAGTGAGGAATTTGGGACGGAGGGGGTTCTCCACACCTGTTGGATGGGGCATAAACACGAGTTTCTAATGTAGTGAAGGGGTGCTCGATTGAAAACTCATGAAAACAAGCAGCACAACACCAGGAAAGCCCCCAATGTGCACGAGGAACATCACTGATCCTCCAGGCCTTCATGCCTCAAAGGGAGGAGGTGACTTTAACGAGGTGCTCACTTTTCTTCACAATACTTCAGGCACATTCCGGGTCTTGGAGGCATCTTGGCCATCTTCGGGGTTCCAGGTTCTAGGGGCCAGATATCTGCCTTGTAGTTGAGGTCACCTCCGCTTGATGAAAAAGGTGAGGAGGAGGACACGAGGTGAATAAACAAGCAAGCGCCGGCATGACAAGTACACGGATAGCCATGGGAAGTTTCCCTTTTCCACGAGTTTCCCCCCCAAACCATTCAACTCTTGACCAGGCATGTATGGAACACCATTGGTGGGTAAAAGTTCATGTGCACCTTGTGTAACACTCCGACCACACCCTGCAAGGATGACTTAAATCCACTTTGTGAGTACGTTGTGGAGTGTATCCATCAACGGGTACTATAAAAGAAAAGCATCTAAAAACTTGCACAGTCAGCAACCAAACCAATCGTACTGGTGGCATAAATCTCACGATGACCTCACTCACTGCATGAAACTATGATGATTAAGGCAGGGTAATGATCTTGACATATGAACGACCAAGGCCTTTCTGACTGAAACTTTGGCACACGCATAGGGTAAAAACAAACTGTCATGGAGTATGAGCTACAAGTAGCTTGCCGTAACAGGCTAGGAGAGCGCATGTATGAGGCTAGGACTGGCCAGCCATGGAGTATGGACATGATGTAAGTAACTTCTCATTTCTGAATCTTGCTCCATACTACATTTTTATTTCCGCTGCAACCCTGCTCTCCATGCACAGAGACTTTATCTTTTGAGTGCAGAGAAGCACCCTCGTAACAAGAGGAAGTAGCCAGATGGAGGGAAGGAGAGAGGGAGATAGGGGCCGGATGGAGGGAGGGAGAGAGGGAGGATGAGGAGAAGGGAGGAGGGGACGGAAAAGGCTCAATGAGAGGGATGGTCAGCCAAGCAGGAGGGAAGCCAAAGGAGGGCAAGAGGGAAAGGACCGGTAACGAGATGGAGGTAGTGAGGGAGGAAAGGAGGTGGAGAGACAACGTGGATAAGGGAAGGACGGAGAAAAGGGGGGAACGAGGGTGGGAGAAATGGAGATGGATGTTGAGCCATGGTGCGGACTTGGATAGAGGCGAGAGTCTTTTGTGAGCTCTCTCCGTGATCCTCCTCGTTAGTGTATGAGCTGTGAAATGTAAATCACAATTCAACTATGTGTGTTTGAGTGCGCCTACACCTCTTCCTCCATGGACGAGTTGAAGAACGGAAGAACCAAATGGCCTTCATTGGTTTGGTGCCATGTTGAAATGTTGCACACGAAGGGGGGGCTCCTAGTATTGTTTGAGGATTGATCAAGGCCAGATGTGAGATGTCAAGCAAGGCTAGGGTGAAAATCGCATGGAGGGAAAAGCTGCGACTAGGTCAGATGCCACCCTCCTTGCAATTTGGTATCCCTTATTTGTTGTTTTCAAATGTACAAAACTTGACACGTGACACAAGAAAAAAATCGCGACATGTGACACACGCAATATGGCTTCTTTCCCTCTCAATGCAACGTTTACCATCTTTGAGGAACCTATAAACCCTCACCCAAGCTCAAATTGTGCAAGTGACCAAAGACAAGGTAAATTCATGCAAGTAAGCATAGCACAGATAAGCTTCGTCATGGCAAATGGAAAGTCTCATCTTATGGAACACATGTATAAAGCATGTACATAAGTCACCCACGCGGGCTCAACATACAGATCTACACAATACTTTCCACCAGGATGCACAAGCAACAATGACGAGGTGACCACAGGCTTCGGGAGACTCTTCGAGACAGTGTTGGAGGTCTCGGCAATGGCCAGGGGCAGAAAGTGCCCCTTTCACCCCACCATTAATAACCAAGTGTCTTCTCTCTATTCCATGAGTGAGTTGCGGGAAGATGGACTACTACAAGGTGGTCATTGTACAAGAATCAACAAGAGTACAGATAAAAAAACAAGAGGTAGAAGTTTCAATCGCATCAGAGTTTGATACTGTGCGAAAGCAAAGGTTTGTTCAAGAAGCTCAGCAATCGAGGTTGCATTCTGCCATGCTTTCGTTGCTTCTGTCTTCTAATTGCCACTTCATTCTTGCCGGATCCAATGGGTTGTGAGATTCAGTAGAATTCACGGACTCCCTTTTGCTCGATAAACAACGGCTCAACATTTGCTATGTATCAGATGTATGAAAATGAGTTGTATTGGATAAAGCCATCAACGTGGCTTTTACTAAAGGGAATTCCTTTACAAGAAATAATGCATGTTGGGTTTGGTCCAAAACAATCCACTGCCCATGGTTTCGGTCGATTTATACGCGCTGCCCGTTGTAAAAAACAACATGGCAGCGGTGTTCATGTTTTCGAATGTCCGTCCGAAAACGGAATTCGACTTCGCTCTCAAGGTCGGCGACTGCCGACCTCAAGAGCGAAATCGGCGACTTCTGACACCGGCCAAGCCGATGTCAGAAGTTACCATGTTGCAAGTTTTGGAGTTCGCAACTGCGAACTCCAAAACTCGCTACAGGGTAACACGTATATCGCAACCCCCCCCCCCC
>SZWC01019626.1:8227-44836 GCA_023375785.1 Penium margaritaceum
TAGGAGACGAATCTCCTGCTCCTGGGAGTCATCCTCGAAGCCTGGCATGAATGGCTCGTCATCAAGGAGGTCCGCAGGTGGTGGAGAAACCACACCAGGAGGTGAAGCAGGCGGAGCACCTGTCACGGGCACCTGGGCCGAGTGCTGGGTGGAGGCCGCAACGCCAGCAGCTCCCTCGGAAATCCGCAAAGGAGCCATGGACTGAGTGCGCAGGAGCTCAGTCAGCGTGCGGATCACGTCAGTCTGCTCTCGCTGCAGACGAGGCATCTCCTCCTGCTGGCTGCGCAGGTCCGTAGTGGCCTGCGAGCGAGGGCTCAATACCCCTGAAGAAGAGGAGGAGGGATCACCTGGTCCCTTGTCCTTATCGTCGGGCGAACTCATGTCGCCGCTCACTATGGGACGACAGGTCACGTTTGCCGGATTTCAAAACCGTCTGCGTTTCTCGGGGAGTTGAAACGCTGGCAACTTTTGACTTTCCGCGTGAAAATTTGGCTAAGTGTAATGCTGACGTCAGCAAGTGGTTGCTGACGTCGGCACGACCTGATGACGTCAGCAATCAACAATGCTGATGTCAGCTCATCCCGTCCTTTTTTTTCTTTTTTTTTGTTTTTCTTGTCACGGTTCTGCCGCGTGTGCAACCGCTTCATGGTGGCGCGCGGCAGCTCCGCGGAAGCTACGCAGCAGCTTCCGCCCGGCTGCTGCTGCTTCTATGCTGTCAGCTGCAGCAGCAGCTGTGTAGCTATGTGTGTAGCAGTGGTAGCAACGGCTGCGCTGCTGCTGCTGCTGCTGCTGCGTGCGGCGGCAGAAGCTGCGCGCTGCAGCTGCTGCTGGCTGCCGCAACCGCGCGCTGATGCTGGTTGCCGCCGCCGCGCGCTGCTGCTGCTGCTACTGCTGCGCTGCTGCTGCCGCCGCGACTGCCGCTGCTGCTGCTGTGCCGCTGCCGCTGCTGTAATGCTACTGCCGACGCTGCTGCTGCGCTGCTGCTGCCGCTGCTGCTGCCACGCTGTTGCGACGGCCGCTGCTGCTACGTTGCTGCTGCGCTGCTGCCGTTACCGCCTCTGCTGCTGTGGCTGTGGGAGGGCGGCTGCACGCACCGCAGCCGCCACGCACCTCTGCATGGCGGTGCACGCCACTGCTGCTACCTTTGCAGCTGCAATCTCACGTGGTGGGTGGAGTACGTTGACGGCGACCGGCCGTCTCCAACAGATCCCAGAAACTCTGCTGCAGCGGTGACTCTCACTGCTGCTGCTCTGCTACGTCTCTGCTGCGCAGTTCAGTGAGAACTGTCTCACTGCTCTGATACCAAGAGAAAGTGCGTAGAAGCTTCCTAGCGACACAGCCGCTGACCGGGCGTCAGTGCCTGGTCAGACGGTGACGACAGTCACAGGTCGTACACACAACGGCAAGGGTTTGGCTAGGAGACACAAGACACAGTGTGAGAATGCTTCAATATAGCATATGCATAGAGAAATGACAACTGACACGTCCAAGGCATAAATACCTGCCGCGGCACACAGCGGGTGTCGCACGCGGCAGTCCAAGAGCTGTCCTGAAATCGGCCCAAAACCACTGTTTTGGCCGTAACTCTGCGCACACATGTCAGAATCCTACGCCGTCTGAACCTAGACGTGTACAAACAAAAGACGGACGCAGCAACTGGTCACATGCATGCATCCATTGACTGACAGCGAGCATACAATGCAAAAACATGCAAATAGGCCTCATGGCCAGTCCGCCGAAAGGCGCCTGCAAGACGTAGAAGGCACAGCAAAGAGTCTAGGTGACATCTGGGGCTCTGGAACAGTGGTCGGTCAGCTCCAAGCGGGTAGTCCGCCGCCTGTCGTCGCGCCGGTGTCACCAGGGCCGCCTGCCTCAGGGATCTGCACGAGTATGGACACGGCCGAGTGGTCACAGTAAACTGTACAGGAACGGCACAAAGCACAATAACACATGTCCATACACGTGTAGAACTGACACAAATATACAATGAGATTTTTTACAATCAATACACATACACCCCACTCTCAACCACTCANACATAGAAGGCACAGCAAAGAGTCCCGGTGGCATCTGGGGCTCTGGAACAGTGGTCGGTCAGCTCCAAGCGGGTAGTCCGCCGCCTGTCGTCGCGCCGGTGTCACCAGGGCCGCCTGCCTCAGGGATCTGCACGAGTATGGACACGGCCGAGTGGTCACAGTAAACTGTACAGGAACGGCACAAAGCACAATAACACATGTCCATACACGTGTAGAACTGACACAAATATACAATGAGATTTTTTACAATCAATACACATACACCCCACTCTCAACCACTCATACAAAGGGTGAATCCCGACAGAATGGCTGGCTACCTTGAACCTTCCACGTGCGAATGCCTTAGTCAAGATGTTAACCCGCTGCATATCCGTGCCCATTGAGATGACGGAGATCATCTGTCACTCCATAAGATCACGCACAAAGTGATGCTCAAGATCAATGTGCTTTGTGCATGCATGAAATACACCAGAGTTCTCTGTAATGACAAGAGTACATTGGTTGTCACAATGCAATTTATTACAAGGCAGAGACTCACGCAACTCACTAAAAAGGTACTACAACCACACGACCTCAGTAGCCCCAGCCCCTAGCGAAACACACACGGCCTCTGGTGAGCTACATGTCATGCAGCCTTGCTTGTCGCTAGACTACATCACAATAGTGGCACCTAGCAGAAACACGTAACCTATCCAACTACACCCACCAAGGCTCCAAGCCCAATATCTGTTTGTGCAACCGTTGACTACTACCGGATACTGCCGTTGAAAGCAAATTCTGGGGCGCAATGTGAAAACCACATACTACACTATTCAAACATCTACTTGAAGGAAGCTCGAACATTGCAAGAACTGTTGACGGTGAAGACAATATCGGGTCGTGTGGTTGTGGCCAAGTACATCAGAGAGCCAATGATACATAATGATAATAGGGCCACATCCATTGTTTCCCCCAGATTTGCTAGGGGCATCCACCTTAAGGGCATCCTTCCTGTCACGTGTGATGGGGGTGGACGATGTAAGAACTACACCAAAGAGGTAGAAATACCGCTCTTCCACAATACGGGCATAATACACCTGATACATCAAAAGTGCCTACTGCTGACGATCGCATACAATCTCCATCCCAAGGAAAACAAATGTACCATCAAGTTCCTTCTTCCTGTAAGCAGCCTGAAGGAGTATCTTGGCCTCCTTCAGAGCCTCCATTGAAGGAGACACAATCAAGAGGTTGTCCACCTGGACCAGTATGAATGTGAAGCTCTCAAATTTCCTCCTAAGAAAGAGAGACCAGTCGGCATCGCTTTGTATATAACAAGCACGTTTCAGTATGCCGATGATCTCCTTGTTCCAGCATCGAGGTAATTGCTTCACGCCATACAAGGCCTTATGCAAACGACAAACCTCTTCACCGACCTAGAAGTAAGGTGGCTTCACCATGTAGATCTCCTCCTCTAGGGTGCCGTGGAGGAACATTCTTTTCACATCCATCTGGTACGCTCTCCCAGTCATGGTGAGCAACAACCCTGAACACAGTGCGAGCGGTGCTCATGCGGCTAATGGGTGTGAAGGTGTCAGTGAAATCAACACCCTCAACTTGTAAGAACCCCTTGACCTTCAAGCAAACCTTGCATTCTCGTCCCGGGGTTCCGGGGTGACCATGTCACCGCGGCCGTGGACACGATCCTCATCGATGGGGCATCGATGTGGATCGAGTTCGCGTTTGACTTTTGTGCGAGGTCTGACCCTCCCCCTCCCCCCCTTCCCCCCTCCCTCGCCACTGTTGACCAACCAGGTCTGACACGGCATAACCTTTCAAAGGCAAAGGAATCCAGTAGACTGCACCCAGACCACATAGAACAGGCTTCATCTTCCATGGCGTGGTTCAAATACTCAGACACTCCAATATGCTTTGGTGTGGCAGGAGTGGAGAATTGGTGAGTATACCATGATTAGCGAAGAAGTTTTTCCTCTAACGTAAGAATTCACCACCACGATACGAGCAGCATGTGTGGGGGGTGTGACAATATTGGTGCTTTGCCTTCACTAACCACAAGCAGACCACCAGGATAGTATCGCTCTTGTGGAAGAGGCTGTAGGCCCACCTAATCTGGGTGAAGTCATGAGTCAGGATAACATATTGCCCACAATCTGAGAGAGACTCAGTAGAGAGAGGACGGAGAAGGTCCAATCGAATGTCATGCTTGGGAAGTGGAGTCCAGACAAGTGCAACAATCACTTGTTTCCTGAGTACAGAATAGAAAGTCGGTCTTGGGTGGATTCTAAAAGGAATTCGCATGAATAATAAGGGCTAGCTATGTCCAAGGGAGCTTGGACACAGTGTCTGAGCTCACATGAGAAAGACGGCGGTGTAGCAAGTACTAGTTTTCACAAGAGAGAACAAATGTAACAAACACACTAAGGAAGGGGAGGAGGCAGAGGGAGTGCAACGAGACACATGATATAGGTCATCCATAAATGAGGCTCAAAGAATAACAGCGCAAGTTTTGAGTGTAGTATTGGAGCAAAGTCAACAGAGTGCTCAAGAAAGCTACTCATCATGCTACAATCATGAACAAGGAACAGGCTAAGCTCAAGAGCATGAACAAAGACCACGTCAAAATTGTAGAAGGAGCAAGACAGATCATTGTCATCCACTACGTCAAAGTCCTTGACAGGCAAAAAAAGACCAGACGTAAAATGAACAGACCAAAGTTATGTCATGAGACCGAGGACCACAAAGTCACTACGATGACAAGTTATGTGATGGGTGGCTCACGAGTAAATGATCCAAATACTACTTGTCACACAACCTATCATCAATACAAAGGCCATGAATAGGCCATAAATTACTCTACCTCTATTGGACACTCATAAGAGGTCTCAAAACAATGATGAATAGCATGAGTTTGTGAATCGTCAAGCCAATCGATACTATGAGGTCCATCCTCATCACAAGTTGACTTAGCTCCCCCACAAGCATCATCATAGGCAACAAACACAATAGGACAAGTGGACTATGGACCCCTTGACAATAATGATACACTTGTACCTCTCTGGGCATGTACTGTCAGTAACTGGCAAAGCACTATGATTGTGCGATACCCAGGGTACTAATCATTTCTGTTGCATGGAAAAGTGATTGTGTCTACTGGTATCGTGGTCGCAAAGTGACCCGTCCGAGTTTCAACACTGGACATCCACTATCTGTGTGTTGCCTAGAGACTGTGGATGATCCTGGTCCGTTCAAGGGGGCTACTGAACTATGTTTTGCGATAGTTAGCCCCATAGTTCTACCATTAGACATAGTGTACACTACTACTACTTGCCATCTGTTTTTACTAACGTTGTCCCTTGTCGTGCTTTTTCTTCCCATTTTCTCCTATGTGGCTGCTATAATTTCCAGAGTCTGGCTACTCAGGATAGAGGAGGAAGAGGAGGAGGAGGAAGCAGTGGAGGTGGACTGGGAAACTGAGATGCAGGCATAGGAGGGGTCGATGTCACTATTGCAATAGCTGGAAGACCAACTGATGGGTGACAGCAGCCTCATGTGCTGATTTTGCTTGGAAAAAGTAGTCATGAGCCCAAGAGAGTAGCTATAGTGAATTTGACAACTCACAGAGAGTCAATAGGCAAAAGCCCATAAAGAGCTTCTCGTGGTCCAAGTATAACCCAATCAAGATAGCGATGAGTGCGCACACCTGCGCGGGCACTCGTCGGTGCATGGTAAGGCGCAGGACGTGCCTCCAACATGCTTATGTAAGCTCTGAGGGATCCTCGTGGAGGGATTTAAATTCATGCATTCGTGTGGATCTTGTGGCATGGGTTTCCGTAGCAAGTTGTGTCCAAGCCAACTCCCAAGCCTAGTGCGGCCCTGCTCCTATCCTAGTCTTGACCTTACGTAGAAAGGGGTGGAACTCAACCACAGCCATTTGCAACATGGCATAGAGCAGACTGTGCATTGCTCTCACTATTGTCTACACTCAGTGAGCGTCGTGGGTCTGGTACTAGCTGTGGTAGTAAGGCCAGGTGTCCTTGGATTCATCCCACACCTGAAACAGGATCTCCCAATAGTGGAAGCCTTCATCGCTATCGTAGCAAGGTGGAGGTGTCCCAAATTCCATCGGCCAACACTCCGTGGGGAGGGAAACCTCTGGCCCGGGAAATGGTGGGCAAGGTACATGGAGACCATCTGTGAGAAGAACATTGCTAAAAGTGAACGGTGCTAAAAGACGTGGCTGATCCTTAAAGCAAGAAGGTGGTGGGGTTAGAGGCTATGATTGCACACACAACTTAAAAAAACACTCCTTAAGGATGCCAGTCTCGTCCTCAAGTGTGTGATCCTCTATCTTCTCCTCATCTCAGGTGTCAACAGGTGATTGGGGTGTTGAGGCTATAGTGCAAAAAAGGACATAGATTAGTGAACGGGTGGTGTGGCTCCTATGGGTATTCCTGGTTTTTCTTATGTGGTCCTTGAACCCCCCTCTAGTAACTTTGTGATATCTTACAGCACATTAGTTTGATGGTGCCGCTAGCGACACATCTCATCTTGCATCCAATGAATCTCGTCAATCGTGAATGAATGCGGCCTGGACTCATGACACTTGAGGAGGAGCATGAGGAGGGATCTCACAACCCCTCGTCTTTGTCGCTAACTGGTGCCATAGGTCTGGCTTGGTATGGATCTAAATGTAGAAATGGCTCAAAATACAAACCAACCGTGTTTCTTGAGGAGTTGAAACGCTACAAAGGAAAATGCTTCCCCATTTTTTGACGATGTCAACTGTTTTCATTTTCTTTCGCCAACAGATTTTACGTGCATTATTTACACTAATGTTTTTTACACCAACATTTTTGCGTGGTCCTCACGCGGACCATGTGTGACAAGGAGGGAGAATGACCTTTTCATCCCTTTCTCATAGGTGTGTAGGCACTCCATAGTTGTGACATAGCTTTTGTAAAGTCACATGAGAGTGATGCTACGCACAATTTCTGATACACAGTAGTGTTATGTAGTACCTGTGCTATGCAAGGCAGCAGCCACAACTGCCTCTGCTACGACACTACTCTTACAAGCCATCCCTTCTACAATTATGTGTTATAGTTGCTACCATTACGCGTTTTTGCAGTTGCTGATGCTCCTGGTCATGTAGCATCTACAATGCTACTTGTATGGTGCTTCTGCTATTACCGTTACGCTACTACTGCTGCTCGCGGCTGTTGCTGCCACTACTGCTATTGGCCATTGCCGTCACTACATGTTGCCACAGCCATTGCTTGCTGCTGCTATGCGCAACCAATGCCACGAGCTGTTGTTGTAAGCTACTTCGCCCTTTTATTCTTTTGTGTCATGGGTCATAGCAAGACAGGCAGCTAGTGCCACCAATGTTGCCACCGGTGTGGCTGCTGCTGCTGCAATGGATGTGGTAACTCACGTCATTACAAGAGGTGTTGCCACCCACTCTAGTAGTCATGTGGTATCACCGTTGCTGTTGATGTCAAGACAACGTTTCTGGTGCTGACATGTGCTACAACGGGTCTTGAGATACGGTTACTATAGTGACTCTCACTAATACTGCTTATGTTGTGTATGTGTGTGGCGTAGCTGAACGAGAAAGGTCTTCCTCCTCTCATATAGTAAAAAGCTATTAGGAAGCCTTCTAGCCATGTGTTTTAGACCTTGTTCTAGTCAGTTGACGCACTAGCAAGCAAGTAGGTACAGGAAACAACAAGGATCGGGCTAGTGAGATGCACAAAGTCTCATGAGCTTCAATAGCTTGGTAGTGTATAGCGAGATGACAAGAAAAGCACACAAAATATATACCCACCGGGGACACTGAGGGTGACACACGCGTCAATGTGAGTTTTCCTGAAAACCGGCCAAAAACCACTATTTTGTCCGTATCTCTATGCACAAGTATCCAAATGTAACACCGTGTAAACCTAGAGAAGAAAAATCTTATGCCAGACACTACAACTGGTCACACGTTCAAGCCCAACATGAATAGGTAGACGTAAAATGCAAAACATGCAAATCAGGCTGAAGAGCCAGTCCACTGAGAAAACTCTGGCGATTGTAGAGGAATCATAGAGCAATCCAACAAGCATCCAAGATACCATGGCATCTTTCTAGCAGCTGCTGGTTTGTTGAACCACCACACACTGGTGCTCGGGAACCAGCTATGTTTGCATCGGGGATTAGTACTAGCATGGCCACACCAGAGTGGTCATAGTAAGTTGTACAAATATACGAGGACGACTCACATCGCAACACGTATGACATGCTTTGATGACGCATGACAACTGGCCTCAATTGCAAGTATCACAACCCCCTCCATTGAGGGGTTTGTGATACTTGCCCAGGTTTTTTTCTTTTGCAATACTTGAGGGGAGTTCGAGACTCCCCGTGCGTTGAATGGGAACTTGTTCAGGCCCCTGACAATGGGGCCCAGCAGGAGCTCACGCAAAACTAAAACCTTGAAACTCCACATTGTTGTGTCAATCACGGTGACCTGTGGACTTCTTACACCTCTCATCTGAGATTTTGCGGACGTCTTCCCCAAGGAACTTCCGAAAACCTTGCCACCTCAACATGACATCCACCATCGCATGTAGTTGAAACCGAGCAGCCAACCCACGGTTCAAGGAGTCCATCAGAAGAGAGACCATGAGCTGAACAAGCCAAAAATGTAGCTCGACAAGGTGCTTGATCATGGGTTCATCCGCCCATCCACGTCACCATTCGTTGTACTAGTACTATTGGTGAAAAAGAAAAATGGCGAAAAGCGGATGTGCATGGACTTTTGGGCGTTGAACAATGCTACCATCAAGAACCGCTACCCTCTTCCCTGTGCCGACAAACTTTTTGACCAACTCTGAGGAGCTTGATTTTTCACCAAAATTGACCTATGCAACGGTTATCACTTAATCTATGTGGCAGACACCAACATCAAGAAAACGGCATCCCAAACACGGTACGTGCATTTCGAGTTACTGTTATGCTGTTTGGACTCATGAATGCCCCAGTGACATTTATGGCGGAAATGAACAGCATTTTCCACCGGTGTCTCGACAATTTTGTCATGGTACCCTACTGCTTTATGATTTTGTTATTAATTACTTTTGGGTAACGAAATGTGCCTTGTTTAGGTTACAAGTTGATTTTTATGTCATCTAAAATGAATACACAAAATCAATGCTTTTCTGTCAGACCTACACTTGTGTTATGAAATGATGTGCACATTGTGACCCGGGTTTACGCTCATTTATAAGGCTATCTGGGCACTTCTTGTTAATCGTCAGCTTTTAGTCTCAGCTCGCACTCATCCAAAGTTCAATCCAGGGGGTGGATCAAGGGCCGGGGACAACAAAGCACAAGTCAATGGAAAAAAAAAATCTTGTCTGACCTGTCCAAGATCTATGACATGTCATGCTACGAAGTCCTCCTCCTCGTACCCCTGGAGCTCCTGGTTTGCCATGAAACTTAGAGTGCCCGCTGCTGCCTTGCTTTGGAAGACAGGGTCCCACACCACATCCCATCCCGCACCAGACCAAGCATTGTGGACAAGCTGGCTGTTAAGCCGCAGATGCGCCCACCCCTTGTACATCCACCCGACGGCATCATCCTTGATGTGCCGCATGCCCATGTCGATGTTCTCATCCGATGCATACTGTGCAGCCACCCATCCCGCATAGGCTTTAGAAACCTCCGACTTGAACGGAAGTTGGAGGCCGACATCGGCGGGCTGGGAGCTTCGATGTGCATCCTCCGGGGATGTGTAGGAGAAGCACCCATGGAAAGCGCTTCTCGAACCCATGCCTGGAATGTTTGCGATGCTTGTGGACGCCATGCATCAATGATGAGTAGCATTTTGGCATGGCCTGGAGACAGCCGCAGAGTGGATCACACGTCGATGAAGTGCGGTTCCAAAACCATGCAAAACTATTCCTTCGATGTCTCCACACTCGCCCAAGGGTTGGGCGTGTGCAAGTAAAGCCATGCCATGTTACGCTGCATGTAGTCTGTGTTCTAACCGCGCGGATGGCATGTAGTTGTTTCACTGGTCCAAATGATCTGGAGCAATAGCGCTTCCCCATTAGCAACGGAGGCGACAACTGCATTGACCTGGCATTTGTCATCCTTGCCGAGGACCTTGACCTCGGTAGATTAGCTCGGTGCGTACGTGTACCGAGGGGCCGGGACTAGGTGCACGCCGGTGTGGTCAGCGCTGACCACTAGGACATCGGGGATGGCATGCAGTCGAATGAGGAATGCGGCCCGTTTGAACATGGACGTCGCACGGCTCTCCCAATCAATGGGAATCTTCTGCGACGTTGTGGTACCACAGCGCCAGGACCACCTGAGCTCGTCCGCCACGAATTTGTGGCACCATCCACGTGAGAACAGGTCTTCCACAAGTTTGCCGCTGACATTCGTGAGGCCGCGCTCCGCCAGGATGACTAGCAGCTTCTCGTGGATGGTTTCGGAGCAGAGAGGACTGCCTCAGTCACGCATGCGTTCGAGGGCACGTAGGACTTCACCCTTGAGTTCGGGGTGATCAGCAAACTGCCCCTTCCTTCCCCGGCTGCCCTGTATCCTCAGTGAAGTTTTTATGGCCTCTTTGATTGGTGTGTCGGGTGCAGCTGCAAGTGCGCCGCAGTAGATGGGAGGAAGCTTCCTGGCTCGAACCAGCCACGGACAGTGTTGGGGGACAGCTTAGTGTAGATGGGCGGCGCATGAGGGAGGTGGTAGTGCTCTCAAAGGTGTTGCACGGCTTTCCCAAAGCTACCCGTGCGGACAACAGCAGCATGAATGATCGGTACGTGGCCAAGCCCGTACCAATCCATGGACTTGCCACATTTGCCGCTGTCAAAGGAGGAGGATTGTTCAACGGGGGGAGGCTGAGGTGGCAGCTGTTCAGGGTCCATGATGGCATCGGTGACTGTTGCTACTGCATCTGCAACGGCGCCGTCATCCAGTTCTTGCATGAACGTGTTGTAGACCTCTCGATCCGTGGTTTTGCGCTCTGCGTCTACAACGACCTCGGCTGGAGATAGAAGCAGGCAGTTGCCCGTGGGGGATTCCACTTCATCGGAGGGAACCGGTGTCGCGTCATCGTCGTCGTCCGATGTCGCATCAGCACCGTCGTCTGGTGTGGCATCAGTGTCATCGTCCTCGTCGTCGGACAGGACGACACGCCGTGTCTTCCGCTTTGGTAGGCGTTCGTGCCTGCTCTCATCCGGAGTGCTCAATGGCTGGTGGCTCGGTGCTGGTGGCTCGTCCGTGGGAGTCGAGGCTGGGGATGCAAAATTCACGTCCTCGAGGGAGGGTGAGACTGAAGGAGGAAGCAACAGACGATGCTTCCTCGGTCGCCCTGGCCCTCTATGAGTCACTTGCGAGGGAGTCTGACAAGGTGCAGCCAGAGCACGTGCCACATTCTGTATGTGCTCCTCTCGTGTGATCTTGTTGAAGAAGATCGTTAGGCGAGACATGATGAAATGTCCATGACACTCGTGCTTCTACTGACGATGTGCATGGTGACTTTGAAGGTAATGCAGTTCGTCACCACGTAGTTTTGGGTAGCCCACGTCCGACCCTTCTCCAAAGGACGGTGCATCGCACTAGCACCAAAAAACAAAATGTAACGGCTATGGCGCGCACGACACGCACAGCACGTCAAGCCAACGACATTTGCTCGGTGCTCGGCAGGTTCGAACACTGGTCTCAGGTCGTTTTAGAAAGACTGAAAACGAAATCTAACACACAGTCGTATCTTTTTTTGTTTTCACAAAATAATATTTAATGATGCACCTGGGTGACGAATCACAGTTACGAAGTGAAATATATTTGAGATGAAGAAATCACAAAGCAGTATGGTATATCTAAATGACATTCTTGTGTACAACCGCATCCCGGAGGATAACGATGGACATCTCTTAAAAGTTCTGGAAGTTTTACAAAGAGATAATGTTTTCAGAAAACGCGAGTCGTTTTAGAAAGACTGAAAACGAAATCTAACACACAGCCGTATCTTTTTTTTTCACAAAACACTATTTAATGATGCACTTGGGTAACGAATCACAGTTACGTAGTGAAAAATATTTGAGATGAAGAAATCATAAAGCAGTAGGGTATATCTAAATGACACACTTGTGTAAAACCGCATCCCGGAGGAGCACGATGGACATCTCTAAAAAGTTCTGGAATTTTTACAAAGAGATAATTTTTTCAGAAAAGTCTAGAACTGCGGCTTCGGTCTCTGATTGATCAAGATTTTAGGCCACGTCATCAACGACGGACATATCACCATGCATGCAAAAAAAGTGGCAGCAGTCGCTAATTCGCCGACATCAACGAACGCTCGAGACGTCCAAGTTTTCCTCGGCTTCTTCAACTACGACCGGCATTTTGTACAGAATTATGCCCGAGCGTTAGTGCCTCTCTATGACCTTACTCGAAAAGAAAACGATTGGCGGTGGGTAGATAGCAAACAAGAAGTGTTCACTACTTTGCGAATGCTTTGAACTCAGTGCTAGCCACATAATCAGTTGATCCAACAATCCACTACAACATGGCTACGGATGCCTTTGAGCAAGCCATTGGCGCGGTTCTTCTACAAGATCACGGAAACGGAGAACAACAGGTTGTGTGTATGCCGCAAAGTTACAAAGATCGGAACTCAGTTACACTGTAAAGAGATGCTAGAGGATGTACATGCATTTAAGACATGGCAGTGCTATCTTGAATGCAACTGATGCGACATATATCGTGACCATCATGCACTAAAACATTTGAAGATGCAACCAAACCTCAGTCAACGTCAAACCCGATGGATGGAGGTTCTTGAATCCGTGTTTGACTACAAGATCGAGTATCGGCCGAGCAAAACCAACCCTCTAGATGATCTTAGCCGTCAACCGGACATAATGGATGCGGCAACGACACTTCAACTACAGTGAGATCCATATCTTGGGATCTTGTTTACATGTGGCTACGACCAGCATGGCGGATACAACAAGTCTAAGTTATGGCATGACGCACCCTATTGGCAATGACGATTCACTCCCTAGGTGGTCGTACCTCCGAACGACGAACTCCGCCGCATGCTGCTCGAGGAGTTCCACGACACCAGTCCAGGTGGGCATGTAGGAGAAGACAATACACTGAAGAAGATGGTAAAGCACTACTGGTGGGACAAGATGTAAACCGAAGTAGCCAACTTTTGCAAATCATGTGACAAGCATCAAAAAAACAATTCTCGTCGTACGCGGCCACCTATACTTCTGCAGCCACTCCCACGGACTAACATCTCCATGGAATTCATTACGGGATCATAGATCACGGCCAAGGGATATGTCACAATCCTTATGGTTTTTGACAGGTTCTCCAAAAAATCCCACATCATCCCGGCAATAACCACCATGACCACCAAAGCGAGAGCACGACTGTTTTCTTTAAAACATTGCACGACTACACGGCATGCCGAGAACCATCACAAACAACAAAGAAGGTCAATTTAGTATCAATTTTTGGCGCAAAATGATGACTCGCAACCGAATCCAGCTTCCCATGATGTTCTACCCTCAAACCAACGGCCAAACTAAGCGGACCAATCAGAATCTCAAACAACTTCTTAGAACATAATGCAAGCCACACATGATGGATTGGGCAGCGAAAGTGTAGACCGCTGAACTCTCATACAACGCGGTGACGTCCACTGTAAAGGGTAAAATGGTGTTCGAAATGGTGTAAAGCAATCTTTCTGCCACACGAGCCGAACTTCACAGCCGAAGCAAAATTTCTGTGGATAGCATCCAACGTTGTGATTTCTCCACCATCTGGGACAAAAAACTGTAGATGCTCGTAAAGACACAAGTTGGCAATGAAGAGAGCAGCCGACCGACATCGCAACGATGACGTGTTTGCCGTTCGTGATGAAGATCTCGTCTGTTCAGTAAACATCAAACTCTGCGGAGTCGATTGTTTGAAACTCAAACCCCAATGGTTGAGACCGTTTGAGATCAAGCGCATGCAAACCCCAGTGGTTGCGTAACTTGAACTCCCAAACACTATGCAAGTTCACTCGGTGGTCCACATCAGCAGACTTCATCAGTACCGGAACCCCGACGAGAGTTTCCCTGGCAAAGATGTGCCTCCCCCTCCTCCTGTCCAAGAAGACATAGTACGTCATCGAGGACAACCTTGGCCATCACCAACATGGCAAGACCACTGGATATCTTTTTGAGTGGCATGGCTACGACCTTGCGCACAACAACTGTGAACCCTATGACAACCTCCGTGACATCGATCACTTGATCAACGGGTATCATCGTTGTCAACAGTGTAGAAATCGGTGGATTACATCGCATCAAAAGGGAGGAGCTCACAGTGTTTCAATCGTGAATGATTGCACATGAGTTTGGCTCTGCTGACGATGGCCATGGGTCTCACCGTGTGGCTTCGTCATAGAGCAAAACTACCCCTTTTAAAGCTACAACGTATAATCGGGAACGAAGTTATGATAATATCACAATTGTATCCGTTGTGACACCCATTTCATTTCGTGCTCTCTTTCATTTTGGTTGAGAGTCTATTTTGTACATGTTTCTTCCCGTCGGTGGAATAATCTATAAGTTTTATGAAACTCTCTTACGTGCTTTCTAAACATTGATGTCCATCATGCATCTCTTAATAAAAAGATGCATCGCGACATCTCATTCGCGATTTTGAGCCTGTCTCCTTGCGGAAGTCGGAATGAGACCTCAATACCCCTTTTTTCTTTTGCAACTACGACATGGCTCCCAAACTTGACCGTGCCAGCTGGCATGGTCAGAGTTTGGCCAGCAGTTTTGACTTAAATCAGCGAAAACGTCAAAAAAACTGTTTTTTCTCTACATTCCTCCTCCTTTAGGACCAAATTGTCCAAATTTGTGATCTTTCTTGGAGAAAACGATCGGCACATCATGAAAAAAACATACAGTGAGGAGGAATAGTCTCGTTTATGACGCTCACATTTGTTGAACAATGACTTTCATTTTTACTTGAGGTCTTGTGGCAATTTGAAGTGATGGCGGCGCATCCTCCCTCCTTGTAAGGTGAACCCTCACGACATTTGTCCAGGCGTCCCCACTACACACTACGTAATGGCCAATGTATTGTGCCACATCTTCATGTAGGGGTTTGTGCCAGGGTTGTACCCTTGAGGGCACGTCGTCGTTAACGAGCAGCCAGTTGCTCCCCGTACTCGGCTAAAACTACTTTTGGCATCAAGACTCTGGCTCCCATGCGTTGTGTTTAGGTTCACAACCGGCCCAATGCATAAGGTACTCCTTGACCACTCGTGCGTGGAGTGTACGCTCTTGGTGGTGGAGGATATGGCGTACCTTGCATTGGCTTCAATGGCAAGAACTGTTGGCAAGGGTGGTTAAACAGACCCATCTGTCGTGCATGGTAGAAGAAGTCTCACATAGAAGACATTGTGGATTCGCACTGTGGAGGGGAGCGCCAAACTAAAGGCTACTAGTCCCACCTCATGCGTGATCACAAAGGGTTCGAACCACTTTGGCAACATCTTAAGTGCACCAGGCGTCTTCAGCCGTAGTTTTTTTTGTGTTGAGAAGCACTTGCTCGCCAACGGAGAATTTGACCTCACGTCTGGACTCGTCAGCATAGGCCTTTTTGACGTTGTCGAGCTACATATACGTGTGTTTTTGCATCATGCCACACCGCGCCCATTTTCTCGATAAATACCTGGGTAAAGGGAACCTGTCTATCACCATCTTCGCACTTGACAAGTGTAGCGGGTGCCACCGGATGCCAACCATGATTGAGAAGGAACGGGGTATAGCCAGTCAACTCGCTCACGGTGTTGTTGATAGCCAGTTTTTTCGGGGCAAGAAAATTATCCCAATCCTCCATTGAAGGGTTGATAAACATCCGCAACATCTATTCCAATGTACGGTTTATGCGTTCAGTCTGCCCATCTCTCCCCGGATGGAATGCTGTTGATATCTTTACTCGTGTTGCACATCACTCATTGAGTACTTGCCATAAGTGACTTGCAAACTGAGGATCACGATCGGAGATGATCTCCAGTGGGATGTCGTGGTACTTCACAACACCATCATAAAAGAGGTGTTCTGTTTCCTCAGTGGTTACATGTGATGTCGTGGGCGTGAAATGTGCCATACAGGTTATACGATCAATCACAACAGTTGTCGCATCATGGTTCCTCTTTGTGGGAGGCTGATGATAAAATCCATGGCCACACATTCACACAGGGCGTTTGGAATCTCCAATGGTTGGAGAAGCCCCCGTGGAGCTTTGTTGCTTGCTTTGTTCCGGAGGCAGGGGTCACAAACCGCATAATATCTTCTCACCCCATTACTCCAACCCAATGAATATCTTGTTTTCTTTCGATGCACATGTCCTGCTCTTGAGGGGTTATGGAACTCGAACAGTACCTACTCCCAAAGGTTGTTGGCATCCGGGACCACCACCTACTTGCCATGCCAATAAAGTCCTTCAGCCTCGACCAAATCATGTCGTTCAATGTTCCAAGGGTCTCGGAACTACGGGTCGATCTTGTAATTCATGCAAATTCGATTCTTGAAGGGGTTCACCTGAATGAGTGGTTTGGGTGTTGGGCAGAGTGGGTTTGTGTTTTGAGTCACTATAGACGCTATCGTGGCAAAGGTACAGTCTTAGGTTTTCTTCCAACCCACCATGATCGCCACACACACGGGATTACAACTCACCATCGCGGCCGGGCCAATACTGCCATGTGAAAGTGAAACTGCACTAGTACTCACTCTAACGTGTCTGGCGTCTTGAAAAGTTTGGTTGTGTTTGGAAACATGCAAGGGAGTATGGTCACTGACCACCGTGATTTCCTCTTGTGCTCCCTTGATGTAACATTGCCACACCTTGAAGACATGCACAAGTGCAAGGAGTTCTTTTTCTCCTACGGTGTAGCGTGTTTCTACATCAGAAATATTTTGGCCCTCAAATGCTACCATCTTGCATGAGGACAGCTCCAACACCGACAATGGATGATTCAAATCTGAGGTCCCATAACTTCTTGGGGTCAGGAATGACAAGTACTGGTACAAAGGCTAGCCTCTCCTTGAATTTTTTTAAGGTTGCCTCGCATCGTTCTGTCCAATGCCGAGCAATTGTCTTTCGTGTGAGACTTGTGAGTGGGCTGACCAAAGTCGAGTAGCCCATCATGAAGCATCTGAAATAGTTTGAAAGGCCAAGAAAAGATCAGATCCGGCCCACGTTCAAAGGACGGTACCATTCTTTAACTGCTTGCACCTTTTGGAGATCCACAAAAATGACTTCATTACTCACAATATGGCCAACGTACTCAAGCTGTAATGAGGTGCCCCTATTTTTCTGGCATACTCAGGGCCTCGACCAAGTTTCTGGGGGTATCTGGGCCATTTTCCGTTTTTCGGAAATGTGGCTCGCGGTCGAGCTCACCTCCGCTCGACCGCGGATGCGGGGATGCATGGACGCGAGGAGGAGCAGCGAGCAAGCAAGCACCGACGTGAGGGTCACGTTGGCGCTAGGGGGCTGTTTCACACACAACCCCCATGCGGCGTTCCGTAACCACCACGCGAGGGTGGCTTTCGCCCCCTCGGCGAATAGCGTAACGGATACGCTATCCGCCGAGGGGAGTGCGCCGACGGGAGCTCTCGGCAACAGCCGCGGTCAACAGCGACAGCAGAACGATGGCTGTGACCGTGCGACGGTCGCAGCACTTCCGGTGGCGTGCGCAACACGGTGACCACATCCACCGCCGAGAGGCATACGGGAGCAACGAGGCGGCTCGCCGTGAGACAAGATCGACCGTCAATCTCGACGATCGACGGCCGGGGACTTCTTGCACTAGGCATTAGGTGCAAGTAGAGCACCAGCTTGAGGTGCAAGCAGAGCACCGGGTTTAGGTGCAAGTAGCTTGTTGTAGCAAGCTAGGAAAGCAGTACGCTGAGGCCTGGGCTAGCCAGCCGGACAGTATAAATACCCTGTACTCAGTTCAATCTCATTAACCTGTATTTTTTCCAGCTTTGGCTTCCAGAAATCTCCAAGTCTATCTTTTCGCTGCGACTATGCTCTCCACACACCAAGGCTAAATCTCCAGAGAGCACCCACTCTCACATCTGGTATCACAGCCAGAGCCACGCGTTAGGCGGAAGCACTGCCGGAGCTCGCGAAACTTCAAGGAGCGAAGGCACGGACTACGCCGGACAACGTCGAGGCTGATCGAGAGGGAGATTGCTGGACCAGACTTCGAAGCCAACGCACGAGCCAACCTCTGAAATTTTTTTTTCATTTCCAGAGCGTCCACACGGTCTACCGTGCGCGCGCGGGAGACGACGGGTGACTCCCACGCACTTCAAAGACCTCAGATTTTTGTCCCGTACTGCTGAATTGCTGCCAGAAAATTTTCGATTGTTGTCGAAACGCTGCCAAATTTTTTCGAAGGATCTCCAGTGGCTATAATCTATCTAGAGCCATGGAGCAGGCCTTGCAGCAGACCGTAGAGCAGCTGGGAGCCCTCAAGCTGGAGAACGAGCAGCTCAATTGGCAGATGGCTGATCTGCCGGACGGGACTGGCGCTGGACAGGTTGGGGCGGCCCGGTCAAGGAGTCTGCCAAGACCAAAGCCAAAGGCTCTGGAAGCGTTCAATCCCTCTGTCAAGGGAGCGAGCGTTCGGACCTGGTTGTTCGCAATGAACAGCTACTTTGGGGCTCTGGGTCACCCTCCAGAGGATGATGCTATGCGTGTGTCATTCGCGGTGACACTGCTACGCGGAGCAGCATTGGAGTGGTGGAGGCAGCTGAATATGCTGGCCACTCGAGGTGGAGGTGGGAACGCAGCTGTGCAACATGCCGTGTTGTGGCAGCCAGGCCCGGGGCAATCTAAAGCTCACGTGCCGACGACATGGGAGCAGTTCAAGCAAGCCATCAGAGATCGATTTGATCTCGTGAACGCCTCCATGGTCGCGCGCAACAAGCTGAAGCAGTTGAAGCAGATCGGCTCGGTGCAGGAGTACACACGTCGTTTCTTGGCGTTGTGCTCGGAGATTGACGACATGAGCGAGCCGGAGATGGCAGACAAATACCATGACGGCTTGAAGGCAGAAATTCAGCGCACGCTGGCACTAAGTGGCATCACGGAGTTCCAAGCGATGGTAGCCACTGCTGAGTTTGTTGACGCGCTACGCTACCATCGAGGGAGTTTCCGTGAGAAGCAAGAGAATTTTCATCGTTGAGCACAGCACCAACAAGCTGACCCCATGGAGATTGACGCAGTGCAAGGAGGCCAGCAGTAGAGCAAGCCGCGTGGTGGGAACTGCTGGATCTGCGGGAAGCCTGGGCACCACAAGAAAGACTACAAGAAGAAGCAGCAGGGAAACGGCAACCAGCAGTGAGTGGCGGGCGGCCATCTGCTGGGAAAGCTTCGTCCGCATCAGCGAACACCAGCCCCGAAAGTCCTTCGACAACTAGGGAGCTGCCAAGTGTATTGCTGTGGAGCGAAGGAAGCGGGAGCACTCCGGGGATCCTCCTGAAAGCCGAAATTTTATCGGCTGGTTCTGCGGACGGCGAGGGGCGCCAGACTCGCCGGCAGATTAAAGCGTTACTGGATTGTGGCGCGTCGCACTCATTCTTTAGCGACGAGCTTGCAATGAGGTTGGGGTTTGCACGGCTACCCGGAAAGCCAACTATGGCCAAGTTGGTGCAAGGGGAGCTGGAGTGCGGATTGCCTCTGAAGCCTCTGAGGATCCGTCTCGGCAATCTGTCGTGCGATGTGAACTTTTGCATGTGCCCAATGGATACCTACGACGCCATTTTGGGGCGTGACTGGCTGCACCGGTGGAATCCTGCTGTGGATTGGGTGCGCAGCCAGGTGAAAGTGAAGAAAAGCGGAGAGCAAATCATTTTGCCGTTGTGGCCAGAGGAGCAGAACTCCAAGACAGGTAAGGTGCCGCAGTTGAGTTACGTGCAGCTGAAGCGTTGTCAGCGCAAGGGGGATCAAGTGTACCTTGTGTGGATGCGGCAAAAGGTAGCAGCTGAAGAGGTGGAAGTGTTGGCCGCGGAGACAAAGCAACCAGAGGAAGAGCAGCAGAAAGCACCTGTAGCAGAGCTGTCGGAAGGCGTCAAGGGAGTGTTGGACATCTACAGTGATGTGTTTCCTGCTGAGCTGTCAAAAGGTTTACCACCGAAGCAGGATATCGACCACAAAATTGATCTGGTTCCGGGAGCAACTCCAACGGTGCGAGCTGCTTATCGCATGAGCGATAATGAGCTGGGTGAGCTGAAGAAGCAGTTGGAGGAGCTGACGGAGCAGGGGTTCATCAGACCGTCGGTGTCACCTTACGCTGCACCGGTCCTCTTTGTGAAGAAAAAGACAGGGGAGCTGCGGATGTGCGTGGACTATCGCGCACTGAACAACGTAACGATCAAGAACCGGTACCCGCTGCCAAGGGTCGAGGAGCTGTTTGACCAGCTGANCGAGCTGCTTATCGCATGAGCGATAATGAGCTGGGTGAGCTGAAGAAGCAGTTGGAGGAGCTGACGGAGCAGGGGTTCATCAGACCGTCGGTGTCACCTTACGCTGCACCGGTCCTCTTTGTGAAGAAAAAGACAGGGGAGCTGTGGATGTGCGTGGACTATCGCGCACTGAACAACGTAACAATCAAGAACCGGTACCCGCTGCCAAGGGTCGAGGAGTTGTTTGACCAGCTGAGGGGAGCACAGTTCTTCAGCAAGATTGACTTGTGCTCGGGGTACCATCAGATCCGGATTGCGGAGCAGGATGCGGAGAAGACGGCGTTCCGGACGCGGTACGGTCATTTGGAGTACCTCGTGATGCCATTTGGGTTGACCAACGCTCCTGCAACGTTCGTGAGCCTCATGAACAGGATTTTCCACCCTCACCTGGACCAGTTCGTGGTGGTGTTCCTTGACGAAATCCTCATCTACTCCCGAACTCTGGAAGAGCATCAGCAACATCTTCGGCAGGTGTTGGAAATTCTTTGGAGAGAGAAGTTGTTTGCAAAGCTCTCAAAGTGCGAGTTCGAAAAAAGGGAGGTGGAGTTCCTTGGGCACATCATCAACGGCAAGGGTCTCCGTATGGACCCAAAAAAGGTGGAAGCAGTAAAGCAGTGGCCGACACCAACGTGCGTGTGTGACATCCAGGTGTTCCTGGGGTTTGTCAACTACTACCAAAAATTCATCCGGGGGTACGCAGAAAAGGGTGCGCCGCTGACTCAGCTGTTGAGGAAGGATCACCAGTGGGAATGGGGCGATGAGGAGCAGAAGAGCTTCAATGAGCTCAAGGCTGCAATGTGTGACGCTCCGGTCTTGGTGCATCCAGATTCATCCAAGGAGTATGTCATGGCGACGGACGCAAGCGACTATGCCATTGGGGCGGTGCTGATGCAGGATCACGAGAAGGGGCCGTAGCCGATTGCGTACGTGTCTTGCAAGTTGCGAGGTGCAGAGCTGAACTACGCAATCCATGAAAAGGAGATGCTGGCGGTGATCCATTCGTTCAAGCACTGGAGATGCTACCTCAAATTGCGGCGTTGCGTGGTCTTCACGTACCATTACGCCCTGAAGTACCTGAAGACGCAGCCAAACCTTAGTCGCCGACAAACTCGCTGGATGGAGTTTCTTGAGGGGAGTTTTGACTACGAGATCCAGTACAAGCCTGGGAAGGTCAACCCGGCAGATCCTCTGTCGCGGAGGCCAGACTTGAGCCTCAATGCCATCTCAGTGCTCATGGGATCTCCAGTCATGCATAGCCTGTTCAAGCACGGCTATGGCGTGGACAGTGAGTTCACGAGTGGTGCGCTGAAAAACGCCATGTGGGATGGAGTGTATTGGCGAAGGAGTCAGGATCGGAGGATTTTCGTGCCAAACTATGCGCCATTGAAGCAGTTGTTGCTAGAGGAGGCGCATGACACCCACTACTCGGGTCACTTCGGCCTCGACAAGACGCTCAAAGCCTTGGCACGCCAATACTGGTGGTCGTCAATGGCAACCGATTGCAAGAGGGTTGTGAGCAGCTGTGATGTGTGCCAACGCATCAAGGTGCAAAGGACCAAGCCACCAGGGGAGCTGTAACCATTGCCTGTACCAGAGAGGCCATAGACAGACATCTCGCTCGACTTCATTGGCGGGTTGCCTGTGATGCAGCAAGGCAACAACACGGTGTTGATGGTGGTGGACCGGTTTTCCAAGATGGCACATTTCATCGCATGTCCTCAGAGTATCACAGGTGCCGGGACAGCTCAACTCCTCCTCAGTCATGTCGTCAAGCTGCATGGAGTGCCGCAGTCGGTGGTCTCAGATCGTGATCCACGCTTCACTTTGCGATTCTGGAGAGATCTCATGGAGAAACTGGGCACGCGGGTGCAACTGACCACGGCATACCACCCACAGAGCGATGGGCAGACAGAGTGCACAAACCAGACATTGGAGCAGCTGCTTCGGAGCATGGTCCCACCGGAGGGAGAGGGTTGGGAGGAGAAGCTCGGATTGGCAGAGTTTGCCTACAACTCAGCGTTGTCAGCATCAATAGGAAAGTCACCGTTTGAGGTGGTCTACGGCCACCAGCCACTGAGCCCAGCCGCCCTTGCTACGGCAACATCTCTTCCGACTGTGCACTAGATTGCTGAAGGGTTTGCCACCACTTGGGACGTGGTGCGGCAACGACTATGGAAGGCACAGGGCAGCAGAAGCGGCAGGCTGATAAGCATCGCTCTGCGGAGGAGTTCCAAGTGGGAGATCAGGTGATGCTGAACTCTGCTAATCTGCAGCTGATGAGAGTTGGGAGTCCAAAGCTGAAACCGCGATGGGTTGGTCCATTCCACATTCTGGAGAAGCAGTCGGCCGTCTCATACAAGCTGGAGCTGCCAGCTCACTACACCATTCATCCGGTGTTCCACATCTCCTTGCTTTGTGCCTATCGCGACCCCAACACCTTCTTCCAGGGTCGCGGGACAGCTCCACCTCCTACTATCCGGGTCGAAGGAAGTGAGGAGTTTGAGGTGGAGACGATTCTGGCAGACCGCCAGAGGGGACGATGGCATGAGTTCCTGGTGTAGTGGAAGGGGTACCCGGCTGAGCACAACTCTTGGGAGCCAGAGATCAACTTCCATGTTGGGGGTACCAACACTGTTCTCCAAGAGTACCTCAGGCGCGCCGGGACGTCGCGCCTCCGACGGGGGGGGGGGGGGGGGTGAATGTAATGAGGTGCCCCTTTTTTTCTGGCATATTCGGGGCCTCGACCGAGTTTCTGGGGGTATCTGGGCCATTTTCCGTTTTTCGGAAATGTGGCTCGCGGTCGAGCTCACCTCCGCTCGACTGCGGATGCGGGGATGCACGGACACGAGGAGGAGCATCGAGCAAGCAAGCGCCGACGTGAGGGTCACGTCGGCGCTAGGGGGCTGTTTTGCACACAACCCCCACGCGGCGTTCCGTAACCGCCACGCGAGGGTGGCTTTTGCCCCCTCGGCGAATAGCGTAATGGATACGCTATCCGCCAAGGGGAGTGCGCCGATGGGAGCTTCCGGCAGCAGCCGCGGCCAACAGCGACAGCAGAACGATGGTTGTGACCGTGCGACGGTCGCAGCACTTCCGGTGGCATGCGCAACACGGTGACCACATCCACCGCCGAGAGGCATACGGGAGCAACAAGGCGGCTCGCCGTGAGACAAGATCGACCGTCGATCTCGACGATCGACAGCCGGGGACTTCTCGCACTAGGCATTAGGTGCAAGTAGAGCACCAGCTTCAGGTGCAAGCAGAGCACTGGGTTTAGGTGCAAGTAGCTTGTTGTAGCAAGCTAGGAAAGCAGTAGGCTGAGGCCTGGGCTAGCCAGCCGGACAGTATAAATACCCTGTACTCAGTTCAATCTCATTAACCTGTATTTTTTCCAGCTTTGGCTTCCAGAAATCTCCAAGTCTATCTTTCCATTGCGACTATGCTCTCCACACACCAAGGCTAAATCTCCAGAGAGCACCCACTCTCACACAAGCTCTCTTTGCACAAATTTGCACTTGCTCATTTATGCAAAGAACTTGCTCTCACGTAGAACCTCCAACACCTCTTGCAGATGCCTCTCGTGCTCCTCTTCTGTTTTGGAGATGATGAGAATGCCATCCAAGTATACCAACACGGGCTTTCCCAGCTGATTACGGAATACGTTGTTCATCACAGCTTAAAATGTTGCTGGCATTTGTTTTCCCGAAGGACAGCACACAAAACTGATAGTGTCCCAGGTAGTCTTTGGTGCTTCCTCCTCTGTGACTCGATTTTGGTGATACCCTTACAAGAGGTCAAGTGACGAGAAGATTTGTGTTCCGTGGAGTTTATAAAAGAGGTCCTTAATTTATGGTAATGGATAACAATGTCTGACAATTAGCTTGTTCTACGCGCAATAGTCTATACATATTTGTAAACCTCCATGCTTCTTGCTAAAAAAAGGATTGGTGCACCAAAGGGAGATGAGCTTGGCTCAAGCCATCCCTTACTCTTTGATTTGTGTTTTGGCCTATTTTTTCTCGGTGGGACTAAGCCCATACATGCCTCTGAAAGGTGGTGTTGCATTGGGCTCCAGTGATCCTGTGATCCACTTCTCTTATCGGTGGTGGTCCATCTCAGGGTTCTCGAAACACATCTTGAAAATGTGAAATGATGGTCTTCATGTTGTGTGCGATGTCACGTACAAACTCCTCTTATGTTTTTCTTAATGTGGTTAAGAAGACACAACATCCTTGTTGCAATCCACGTCTCACTTGTATTGCAGTCAATACACCCGATGTGTAGTTTTCGAGTTTTTGAAGTTGGGGTATTAGCAAGGTGGTGATCTCCCGTCGTCCTTTCATCTCTTCCAATAGTTTTGACTCGAAGTCCATTTTTTCCTTGTGGCTCACCAATCACGAGTCTCCAAATTTGACATAAAATGGATTCATTAAGTCAAGAATTGTGAAACGAGTCTTTGTGCTCAATCCTCCAAGGGAGAGCCATACCACACAATCACCAATGGTATGGATTTCTCAGTTACCATCCACCAATGCATTGTGATGACAAATACTCAAATCGCTTTACATCATCATCCACAAACGTAAATGTCCTCTCGTTGTCCATGCCGTCAAGTCCCCGGGGCGGTCGTCCATTGTCTACTACTAGGGGTAGCAAAAATCTTGTTGGAACCCACATGGCTCCATACCGGGATGCTTGTAACTTTCAACCTTGTCTTGCACACGAGGACGTCCACGGCCCCCCCGTCACCCACGCACTCGAATCCTCTGATACCAATGTATAAATCGGTGGAGTATGTTGCATCGAAAGGGAGGAGCTCTTGGTGTTTCAGTTGCTAATGGTCACGATTGAGGTCCACTCTGCCGACGATGCCCGTTTGTCCCACGTGTCTCACCACGTCGAGTCGTTATAGACCAAAACTACCCCTAAAGAAGATACGACATAGATTCACAAACAAAGTTTGGATTACGTCACAATCGTATCCGTTGTGACACCCATTTCATTTTGTGCTCTCTTTTCTTTTAGTCGAGAGTCTGTTCTGTACATGTTTCTTTCCGTTGATGGAATCATCTATAGGTTTTATAAAGCTCTCTCACGTGCTTTCTAAACATCAGTATCTAACATGTATCTTTTTGTAAAAAGATGCATCGCAGCATCTCATTTGCAGTTTTGGGTCTTTCTCCTTGCGAAAGTCGGAGTGCGACCTCAAGACCCGTTTTGTCTTTTGTAGCTGCTACATGGCTCCCAAACTTGACCATGCCAGCTGGCATGGTCAGAGTTTGGCTAGTGATTTTGACTTGAATCAGCGAAAATGTCAAAAACGTTTTCGCTCTACAACCAGGCTACGTCTGTAATCGCGGTAGGTGGTCGCGGTTAAAAGGGGGGGAATTGTTATGTACCAGATGTACACGAGTCTCTTATCTCTTCTAGTGAGCATTTCTTTCATTACACAAATAGCCCACTTTACGGCGAGACCTCAACTTTCACTACGACGGCCGAGGGCGAATCGCCCAACTGGCCTTGCCCTCTAGCGATCCTTCTTGCATATTCTCACAACTTTGACCACTTTCGAGAACCATCAAGAGAAGTGTCACGACCTTTCGGTCAACTCCTCACCTCATCAAGAGATATCAAGATTAATAAAGATGCATCTTGCATCTTCGCTGTCGATCTTCGAAGTCCCCCCGATTCTGTTACGCGGAACGGAACATAGATGGTGCACAGGTAGGATTTGCAAGGTCAAACACGATTTAGAACTTGGGACGAGCAATTTATAATTAGCGGTAAGTGTACTTTGATGACATGTGTTCAGATAATCAAACATATACATACAAGTTTTGAGTGATGAATGAAGCATGGTCAGGGCCGTTGGATCGATTGTCGAGCAGTGCGTGTGGAGTAGCGTCGTGAGTTGTCAGATTTAAGAAGGTCCGTTGAGAAGTCGGGGGTCTTTGAAATCGACGGTGAAGATGCAAGATGCATCTTTATAAATCCATATTTGTCGCGGTGCGTCAAGAAGTTGACCAGAAGGTCATGATACTTTTGTTTGTTTGTTTGCGAGAGTGGTTAAAGCTGTTAGAAGGTTTGGGAATATCCACTGAATGTGGGGCAATTGGCCAATTAATCCTTGACTGTCGGAGTGAAAACTGGTCTTTGTGATGCAATGGGCTGTTTGTGTAATAACGGGAATGCCTGCTCCAAAACATTAGGGACTCATGTATGTCTGGTATGTAACACTTCTCCCCCCCCCCTTTAGTCGCAACGTCCCGGCGCACGTACGGATGCGGCCCAGTGACGGTGGCAGTAACCGTTAATCAGGTGATTGACGTCTCAAAGGTTGTTGTAGGGTTGCCAGCTGTTATGTGCGGTGTCGTAGCTAAGCCACTTGACAAGATATTCCTGTCGTCTTGCATCGTGGTTGGTGACTAAGGATGTCCTCGATAACGTACTCCTTATATTCGTCTACTTGAATGGGAGCTGGAGGAGGGACATCTCTTCCAGGAAAGTTCTCTCTGGGGTTTTGGTAGTGCTTGAGTCTACTGACATGGAACACCGGATGAACTTGCATAGTGTCGGGGAGTTTGAGTCATGCAACCACGGGGATTTGCATGCTCTCAATCTCAAACAATTTCAACCATACAGGTTTGAGTTTCGAACAGTCGGATCCGCGAAGCTTGATGTTTGCCAAGCTAAGGACTTTGTCCTAAGATGCGAAGGTGTCATCGTTGTGATGTGGGTCAACTGCTTGCTTCATTGATGCTTGTACGATTGCGAGGGTGTGCCGTGTTTCCTCCCATATGGTGTTAGAGTCTTGGCATTGAACGTTGACCGTGGGGATGTTGCTACGACTTTGTAGTCCGACTGGTGTGGCGGTAAGTTTGCCATACACCACTTAAAATGGAGTTTTACCTGTTCTAGTGGAAACTGCCGAATTTTGTGTGATTTTTGCGGGCGGGGTTTTTTGTGTCCAATCCATCCTGTGAGATTCGCATGATGTCTGGTGAAGTTGTTCCAGCGTTTGATTTGTCCGCTCGGTTTGGCTGTCAGTTTCAAGATAAATCGTTGTTTGAAAGTTGAATTATATTGCAAAAGTGAATCATCAGTTTACGCTAAAAATGGCTGGTAAATCGGCCGTCTCTATGGCTCATGATAGTGCTCAGTATGCCATGTAGCCGCCCGTTGGTGTTTAGAAATAGCGGTGCTATTCCCTCGGTGGTGACAGATCCTTGTCGGGATGAAGTGGAACATTTCAGAAAACCTGTCGACGACCACGAGGACTGCATCATGTCCCTCGGGCATGACCGGAAATCCTATGAAGAAGTCCATGGAGATGTCTGCGCACAGTTCCGTCTCAACAGGGAGCGGTTGCAGTAGTCTGGGTGACCTCATGCGACGGGATTTTTGTCGCTGACAGGTGTCCAAGGTTTTGCAGAAGTTGGCCACGTCAAATTAAATCTTGTTCCACCAATAGTTTTTTTGCCAACTTCTTCAGCGTCTTTTCCTCCCCGAAGTGTTTATGTGGTCCGATGTCCTGGCACTCCTCGAGCAGCATACGACAAAGTTTTCCGTTCAGGGGAACGATTATTTTTCGAGTGAAGCGTCGTCGCCAGTAGGTTGTGTCAAGCCGGATTTCTGTTTTATCACATCAGTCATATTGTTTGTAGCCTCGCGCAAACAGTCGTTTGATGTATGGGGCTCGCTGTAGTTGTAGCGTCGCCGCGTCAGCCATGAAATCTGGTCGGTAGCTCAGTGCGTCCGCTGGACAAATTTGTCTTGGATGGTATTCCATTATGTAGTCGAATCCGGATTCAAGGAACTCCATCCATTGGGTTTGACGTCGGCTAAGATTCGGCTGTCTCTTCAAGCATTTTAACGCGTGTTGGTCGGTACCCATGATGCATCGGCGACACTCCAGATAGCATCGCCACGTCTTGAATGCGTGCACGAACGCCAGCATCTCCTTCTCGTGTATTGCGTAGTTGAGTTCTAGTCCTCGCAGTTTTTAAGACATGTAGGTGGCTGGTTGTTTGTTGTTGCAATGGTCTTGCAAAAGAATCGTGCCCCTGGCTCGGTCTGATCCATCCGTGGCCATGACGTAGTCGAGCATTAGATCGGCTAATCATAGGGTTGGTGCCAAGGTCGAAACGTTCCGCAAAACAACGAACACTTCTTGTTTGTTGTCTCCCACCGCTACTCGTTTTCTTTTCGATTGAGGTCGGAAAGAGGTGTTGAAACTCGGGCGTAGTCCCATACAAATCAATGGTAGTAATTATAGAATCCGAGAAAAACTTGAATTTCTTGAACGTTGGTTGGCGCCGGCCAATCGACGACTGCTGCCACGTTTTCTAGATCCATGGTGATCCGTCCAGCATTGATGACATGACCCAAAGACTCGATCGAACGACGACCAAAGTAGCATTTCGAGAGTTTTCCAAAAAAAAAATCTCTTTGTAAGACTTTGAGGACTTTCTTAAGATGCCCATCGTGCTCTTCCAAGGTGCAACTATACACTAGAATGTCGTCGAGGTACACCACGACAAAATCATTGAGGTACGGATGGAACATGTTGTTCATTGCCGCCATAAACGTCACCGGGATATTTGTGAGTCCAAACAGCATGTCCGTGAACTCAAAGTTCCCCTACAGAGTTTATAATGTCGTCTTCTCGATGTCGGCGTGTGCCACACGTATCTGGAAGAGGGTAGCGCTTCTCAATGGTAGCTTCGTTCAACATCTGATAGTCCACGCACATTCGCATCTTCCAATCATCTTTTTAATGAATAGTACTGGTGCAACATATGGTGAAGTGGATGGGCGAATGAACCGAGCATCTCGTTGAGCTACATTTTCAACTTGTCAGCTCTTGATCGTTCATCCAATAGGCCCCTCAAACTCTAGGTGTGTTGTCCGGCTTTAGTTTTATGCGATGTTCGACTTCTTATTGAGGAGGTAGGGTTCTCGGGAGTAAGTTGGGGAGGACATTCGGAAACTCCTAGATGAGTGGAGCGAACTCTTTGGGTACCATTACAAACTTTGTTGATGTCGATGAGGCTGATGTTGCCAATGATGAGTCAGCTGCTACCACTTCCGCTTCTTCCGTTGGCTCGAGATGTCTGAGCCATACATGAGCTCCTCCTCATGTACAGTCTTTGGACACGTTGAGCGATATCGGCTGCACAGGTTGTCGCTTTTTGGCTTCTATGGCCTCCTCTGCTGCTTCCACCTTTGTTTCTTTTACTGTCGGCTTATTTCCTGCACGTGGAAGTTGTCATTTGGCACCGTCAATCTCCACGTAGACGTTACCGCTATTCTAGTTGACCTGTGGACTGTGCCTGTAGAGGAAATCTTGTCTGCGGATGATTTTGTGATCGCTCATTTGACAAGACCTCGAGACCGTTACATCGCGTTGATCTCCCACTTGTAGTCGTAGTGGTTCTTGGAGTCTCCGTATCTATAGTCTCCCGTCGATGGTTTTCCTTCAAACACCCTTGGTTCGTTCTACAAACCTAAATTGCGAACCATGTCATTGCTTACGAAGCTGTGTGAAGCTCCTCCATGGACTAGTGTCCGTACCATTTTGCGACTTTTGCATCCTCGATCCAAAAAATTTAGTACTATCACCGGTTAGTCATCCTCGTATCCCTCGTCAAATTTTGTGAACTCAGAAACCCTCTACGACGACGTGGGCCACTCGGATGTGCGATCATTAAGCGTTGATCACTCCTCACGGACAAGAGTTGCTCCGTTTGTTCTTGCCCTCTCCCATTTCCCAAATCGTTTTTCAGTGACTCCCCCCCCCCTTGTTTTTGGCTTGCTGCTTGCTACAACAATTGTGAGCAATGTGCCTAAATTTCCTGCAATTGTAGCAAGTTTGCATACCTCTCTGCTCGACAGCGTCCATTCCCATCGGAGTTAAAGAGTCCACCGACTGGTTTTTTCCACTTCCACCATATTTATGCTTAGGAGGTCGCCGACCGTACGATTCCTGGGTCGGAGCGTTGTAGTCAGCGCTATCCATCCTTTGTGCTGCTGCAATCATTGGCGGCAAGTCGTTCTGAATGCCGAAGATAGCGATTGCTCGCCGGATATCTCTTTTCAGGCCATTGTTGTATTGAAATAAAGTTTGTTGGGGGCGATGTCTGCTCTGGTGATAATCTCGCGGAATATGCGCATGTACTCCACCACGTTGGACTGCTAACATAGATGTTCGAGCTTGTACCGTGCGTCAGACTTCTCGTTTAGTCGTCCAAAGCTTGCGAGCATCGCACGCTAAAATTCACTCCAGTAGGTTGGTAGCGTCCGCGCGTCTTGCCACGGTGGGTTGATCTCCTCCAAGGGTAGAACGCCTGCTGTCGGCGATGTGAGACGGGCTCCATTGGCCATCGATGAGGCCTCGCCGGTCTCGTGCTGCTGTTGGTTGGTTTTTAAGTCGGACCACTAGCTTAGCGCCGTGCCACGCAAAAGCACGGCCGCGAGGTCTGTTTTCTTTTGATCGTAGTTGACCCAAGCAGTTGTGAATTACACCTCCAAACTCGTCAGCCTCATCTGTTGGTCCTTCTGAGTTTGCAGGATCGAACGGTTCAGGTGGAGCCGGACGAATTTTTGCTTCGCTTGAGAATTGGGAATTTCTCTCACGAGCACCGCTTCATGCGCGCTTGCGATGTGAAGAGCCTCCATCGCGACTTTGAGTTGTTTGAGCAGGTGGTTGTTGATTCCTTCGAGTGTTCGCCCGTTCCTCATTGATCCGCGCTTGCCGTCTAGTGCCACCTGTCGTCCGTGCTGTCTTCGTCGAGGCTGCAGGTTGGGGCGGTTGGTTCATCGCTTCATGCACGCTTACGTTGCGAAGAACCTCCGTGGAGAATTTGAGTTGTTGGAGCATGTGGTTGTTGATTCCTACCAGTGCGGACATCCTGATCGCCAGTTCCTCGTTGATCCGTGCCTGTCGTCCAGTGCCACCTATCGTTGGTGCTATCGTTGTCAAGGGTGCCGGTTCGGGCAGTTGGTGCATCGTCGTTGGGTTAGTGACCGGATTGGTCGCGGAAGCCGTAGGGGTAGTTCCAGCTGCCACAAAGCCTGCCATGCTTGCATTCGCTGTCCCTTCAGGGTTTGCATGCATTGGCACGTTATGCATCGCCAAATTCTTAGTCAAAGACCTGTTGCTGGTCGTTGGTTGCGCTCGCTCGCCTCACGTCGTATTCGCGAAGTCTGCGTAGTCTTGACGTGCAAGATGCACTGACGACTTGTGTGAGGTAGTCCTCTGGATGGGTAAAGTTGTCGGATGCCTCTCCAGCACCGGTACGCTGTGATAGCAAGTGTTACGACGAAAAGAACATAGATGGTGGACAAGTGGAAGTTGCGAGGCAAAACACGATTTTGAATTTGGGAAACTTTAGTGTTAGCAATTTATTGCGATAAGTGTACTTCAATAACAAGTGTCGAAATGATCGAACATGTATATACAAGTGTTGAGTTACAAATGAAGCATAGTCGAGGTCCTTGGGTTGATTTTCAGGCGACGCGTGTGGAATCGCGTCGTGGGTGGTCAGATTCTAGAAGCTCTGCCGAGAAGTCGGGGGTCATTGAGAATTGACAGTGAAGATGCAAGATGCATCTTTACAAATCCAGATTCGTTCTGGTGCGTCGAGAAGTCGACGAAAAGGTCGTGATGCTTCTGTTTGTAGGTTCGCAAGAGTGGTCGAAGCTGTTCGAAGGATCGAGAATATCCACTGACGGTGGGACAGTTGGCTAGTTTGCCCTCGACTTTCGGAGTGAGTGTTGTGGTCGTTGCGATGCGATGGGCTATTTTTATAGTAAAAGGAATTCCCATTCGGAAGTTTTAGGGACTTGTGTTCGACTGGTACATAACGGGTTCCCCAACGGAGCTTCTTGTTCGACCACTCACAACAGAACTCTACACGCGTCGCGTGATTTTCGACCCAATGACTCTGACTACGCCTCATTTGTAACTCAGAAGTTGTATGTATGTGTCAGTTTATTTCGACATTTGTCATCAAAGTACGCTTACCCCTAATTATAAATTGCTCAAGTGGCCCAAATCTCAAATCGTGTTCTGTCTTGCAAATCATACCTGTCCATCGTCTATGCTGCGTTCGGCATAACACTCATCACCAAAACTCCGGCTGTGGGGAATTCTTGATGAGATATTGTGTTTCTGGGCCTGTTGATAACAAAACCTGAAGCATGGGACGAATGAAATACAAAGTCCTGCGCACAGGGCGCATAGTGTTTTCCATCTGAAACGGGGTACCTTGTGACTTTGCCTTATGAATGACGGATGGGTATCGCAGAACTTCTGGACTCACGACAGCTAGGCCCTATGACGAATGGAGACCATGCACTGTACGGCAAACGAGCTTTGTTTGCCTAGACAGGAGAGAGGACCGTACAGGAAGTCATAGGAGTCCGCACACGTAAGCGAGAGAGGAGGGAAGGGAGAGAGAGAGAGAGGTGGGGGGGGGGAACAGAGGGATCGAGATGAAGAGGACGACTCCGTAGCGAATAGCCGGCGAGAACTGGACGACCTCAGGGGGCTACAGGGACAATGAAAGGGCATGCGATGGCGGATGCGAGAGATGATGAGCAACCAAATGAAGCTAGGCTTTTTGGCTCGCCATGTCGCAAGTCGAGGCACGGAATGGCGGCTTTGTCTGCATCGTAGAAACAAGTCTCCCCTTTCGTGCACACAGTGACTAGGTGCACTTTACCGAAGGTACTAGACGTCAGTTTCCGTCGTCTGATAGCGAAGCCGATTCATGGTGCATGCATGGGAACTCGTGGGACTGGATGGAGAGGCCATTTTCATTTGCGTAGTCCCCCGTACTGATGAAAAACGCAGTCGCTAGCGGGCTTGCCTCTCGCTGTCCGGACTGGGCCAAGAGATAACCTGGCTGTCTCGTCCATCAGTCAGTTAGTCCCCAAGAAAAGTCGAGCTGAGAACCGAGGCAAGGCACGTCCATCTCAGCAGGCTCACGCTGAAATGTGCAAATTTATGAAATGAATGAGGGAGAAAGTGGGCGCGGCTGGTAAACGTTGGAATCCATCGTTGAACGCTATCGGACAGTTCTTCGCACCTTTTGTTGGAGGACTTTCCTAGTCCACACACCTCACCCTTCCTATCAGTCATTGTCACCGCCGGTCAGAAGAGCGGTGCAGGAGGTCAGGTCCGGAGACACTTTTTCCAACTGCGGACGAGCATCGAGCTTCCAACAATGGACGCTCACACGTGATTGGTGAAAACTGTGATTGTTGGGAAGGTTCTGTTCAGCCATTGGTGCGCCGCGTGGGGCCCGTAAGGATCGCTGAATAAGGTAACAAACAAGACCTTCCGGACGGATCGATGTTGAGGGGCGAGAGACCCCACGTGTACGACTTCAACTGTGAAACACCGCGGACAGGACCGACTGCCCATCGCTGGAATCCATCGTTGAGACGGCCCAACGACGAATTCCAGCGTTTACCAGCCGCGCCCAGTAGCATTCCGGATGACGAATCCGCCTGGAAGCGAGGTCCCCGGACGGCTGGAAGTGACACGCACCCATATCTAGCTTTGCGCAGTAGAAAAGATGGCGTCCTTGCTGACAGCCTGGCTCCATTTGACATCACGTGCGGCCTACAGGAGCTCAAATCTGTCGCTTTTTGAGTGACAAACGGCGAGAAAGCAATAAAAGAGTTAAAATTTGATCGAGAAGATGAGAGTACGGGGCCACCTCAAGGGAAGGAACTTCCGTTGCCTCATGCTCAGTAGCGAGGCGCGCGTGCTATTGGCACGGGAGCGCGCTACCGCGACTCGGGAAAAGGTCGTGCGTTCCGGAGCCAGGAGGTCGGCAGCAACGAAGGCCACCCGCACCCGGCAGAAAGTCTTGCCGGGGGTGCTCCGCGTGAAATCGGGGAGCAGCTTCGTAGAGTCCACGCAGCTTTGCACTTGCGCGAAGCTGCTTGGCTATGCCGAGTGCCGCACAGGCAACCAAGTGCCGACAAACCACGTCGCCTTTGAAAGCTCACCACACCACCACGATATAAAAGCCGATGTGGTCTACCCGTCCCTTGTCCGATCCAAAATCTTCCAGTACCCCACTTTCCGCTACTGTCTTCTACCCCCCAGTCGGCCCTGCCATAGACCACGCACGCTGCTGTCAAGAGACCCACACTATGGCTGTTGCCGCCGCTGCTCGGAGCTGGCGCGTCGTACCCTCAATGCCGCTACGGCTGCTACGGCCGCCACGGCTGCTGCTGCTAGCGGCGGCCGTCTGCCTGTGCTGGCACCACCGCTCTGCGTACGCCGCGGTGGACTCCTACTTCTTTGAGGTGGGTTGGGGCCGGTCTTCGTTTCTGTTCTGGTGATTGATGTAGCGCTGCGCATGTCGGCGGGACTGAGGGCGGTGTGAGAGAGATTTCCGCCCCCTGACGTCGAATTGGTGGAAGGCAGCCGCCACTTCAATACACGCTGGCCCGGCAGCCGGCCCTGTTTGCGGCGTAGAACGGCCACCTTGACGGAGAATGCGGCGGTTTTGTGGTTTCTGCTGTAGCTTTGTGGGCAAGTCGCTCCTGTAGCTCGTGGGGATATTGCTGCCGTGGCGTCATGGGCCAAGAGGCTGCGTCATACGACCACTTCGCTTCACCACTTTCCAGCTGCACACTCCTGTCCATCTGAATTATCATCCTTTCCCCCCTCCCTCCCTCCCTCCCTCCCTCACCTGCCCCTCTCCCCCACACACGTGCACATTCCCTTCCTCACAACATTGGCAGCGGTTTCCGGTGAGATCGTTGGAGGTGGTGTGCGGAGTGTGAAACAAAGGATGCGGCACCACCACCCACCTGCTCTCGCGCGGGAGATCACCTGACGCCCTCTTCATCGGCAGCCTCTTGGCCACAAACACCCTCGACAACGGTACGTGCGTGCGTACGTACGTACGTGTGGCGTGGCGTGGCGTGGTGCTGCAGTCAAGTCTCGAGCCGAGCCGAGCCGTGCCATGTCGTCGTGTTGAACAATGGCATCATCCCTCATGCACCCTCGGACTCTGCTGATGAGAGATGGCCTGGAGAGGGAAAGGGGGAGTCAGGGCAGGGCATAATGGCTGGAAAAAAAGGGAATGGGGGAGGGAGGAGGACTAGACTGCTGGAACCTGGCGGCTGTAATGTCTAGAATGGAGCATGTGCAGCGACCTGCAGACGGCCATGGAGGGTTCCCTCCATGGAATTGGCGTTGAGGTAAAAGTGATGGTGATGAGGTAGTGGGTTGGTGGGAATATGAAGGGCGGGTAGGGGGGGGGAGGGGGAGGAGAGGAGGGGAGGGGCATGGACGGGCATAGTGGGCATCGCTCACCATGCCTCTCGGTTGTCCTCCTCTACGACACGTCTAGAATCCAGGAAACTGCTCAGCCTCGAAAGCTGAACGCCTTGAGAGTTTTTGGACTCTAGTGTGCCACAAGGGTGCCGATATCAGACAACAACCATACAACTCCGCACTCTTGTTTGGAGCCCCCCCCGTATTGTTTGCAACACTGCTCCAAGCCTCCTCGCACCACCTTGATCCCTGTTTTCCTCCTCTCCTTACATGCCCCTTGGACTTCCATGATTCCCTCATCCTCTCCTACGTGCAGCTTTCAAGCCTGCCTTCCAGTGCTTCACACCTGACTCCATCAGCGTGGCCTCGTACCCCAGTCCCACCAACAAGGGCTCGTTTGCACGCTCTGCTCTCCCCTCCGCCATCTCCAAAGTGGGCTTCTACACGTCTGTGTGGGGGGCAGACGCCGGTGACAGCGTGTCTGTGGAGATCAGCAACAGACTGTCCGACACGGTGAATCTTGTCGGACCAAACACCAAGACCGCCATTGCAGCCAGGACCGGCACCCTGAGTGCTCCGGTGAGTTCTCTGGGTAACGCTGCTGCTGCTGCTGCTCCTGTTGGTACTGTTGGTGGCGCTAGTGATGGTGGTGGAGCTGCTGGTGGTGGCGGTGGCGGAGGCGGTGGTGGTCGTGCTAGTGCTGGCGGTGGTG
>SZWC01019627.1:15184-40009 GCA_023375785.1 Penium margaritaceum
CCCTCTCTCTCTCTCTCTCTCTCTCTCTCTCTCTTCGACCCGGGGTGGCGACTGTGGGAGCAGGGTATGATTGAAGTGTGAGATTTTGCTAGCTTGGATAACAGTAGCTGCTTGGAAAGGCGCGCATGGCGCATTGCCGTGAGCTGCGGACGGTACCTGTGTATGAATTCTTCTTTCAACAAATGCCTACTTTGCAATGTTCCCGCTCCCACTGCCTATATTCAAAAGTACCCAGTGTAATCATAAAGTTTGCAAAACTTTATGATTTAGCAAGGTTTGGCATGATTTAGCATCTTCTGTTTTCCCAGTGTCAATCTTGGCTTTACAATCCCTTCTCGGACATATTACTCATGACAAGGGCCATCTCGATGGATGAACAGCATCTAACGCACACGGAAGGAAACATTTTGTAAGAGACAGGTTTGTATGCCATGGAAGGCGGACAGTGGTGTGTCATTCATGGTGGCCTATGGAATTGTCGGCACAGCTCGTCTGCATGCTTGGACGCTTGACGGCTACTTCGATAGCACTGGTGTTGTGGTGGGAGCTGTCCCCGTCTGTTTGTACAGCTTTCTGTGACCACTCGGCCGTGTCCATGCTCGTGCAGATCCTTGATGCAAACGCAGTTGCCGTCGAAGCAAGGAAACTATGCAGTAGGTTGGGGCAGCAGCGTTGTTGATGCAGCGTGCGGGTTTCCTCGCTCGTTGCTTAAGTCAGCTGCCCCCTCAGTCTACTGCTCTACAGTCTGGAAGCTCTGGGTTTTGTTACTCAGAAACGCGCGCGCCAGAGTTAGCGCCAGAAAGCAGCTGAAAACTGATAATGACTGATTAGGAATGAAGAATGAACAACAATGGGAGACCCCTCAAAGTTCTAGGCCCCCCCAAGCTCTATAGAGCTTGTTACTCAGTTCGTCAGCCAATTAGAAAATAGCTCAGTTCAGGCTGGCAGGTTTTCTCGGTGAGGCCTGCCAGGCAGCCGACAGCCCAAAACCCGGGCGTCGTCCGTTTTGCCTGAAAACTGGACCATACCATAATACCGACGCTCCAAACGCAGCCGTGCGGTCGGAATCTGCTAGAAAAATAGTAGCGAGGAGTTATGGCAGCCTAAACCCAGATAGTGCCCACAATGGTTTATGCTGCCAAACAGGGCCATGCAACATGCATCTGGGACTCTAGGCAGTGCATGACGATGCAGACGCGATGGGACGCGCTGGACGCATGCAAGCAGCAACTGCGGTGTCAATGACCGCCGGCAGCATGACCGCCGAGGAGGCCTGCCGATGGAGCTGAGCGCGTCGCCGGAGAGAGGAGGCTCCAACGAACTGCGAGAAGACCTCAGCGTGCGTCGGCTCCACCGGACGACACTCCATCAGCGTCGAGTCTCGCCGTCAGTCATCTGCACGCCGATGTACACAAGCCGGGAGGACACAACAGAGCACAATGAGAGATGCGAAAACACCAACACTCCCCCATGACTCACAGGCGTAGTGCACATGGGCGGACAGGGACACGGTCAACATCCAGACTCCCCCAGGGCATGCAGAGACGCAGGCACAGATAAAGAGAGAGCCACTCACGGACGTACGCCGACCGAACTCACAGCCTTCTTAAACGAGTCGCGCTTCAGTGCCTTGGTCAGGAAGTTAACCAACTGCCGTGCTGTCTCAACCCACACGATGCTGATGCTGCCGTCATGCAACAATGAGCGCACATAATGATACTCAACGTTGATGTACTTTGTGCGTGTGTGATGCACGCCGTCATTGTCGGCGATGGCCATGGCACTCTTATTGTCACAATGCAACGTGATGGATGGGACGAACTGACGCAACTCGGACAACAGACGACGCAACCATACACTCTCACACGCGCCTGATCCAAGAGCCACGTACTCAGTCTCAGCAGTGCTGCGTGCAATGCACCCCTGCTTGCCACTGTGCCAGGACACAGCCGTGCTGCCAATCAGAAAGATCCAGCCTGTGCGACTCTTACCGTCAGGACTGCCGACCCAGTCGCTGTCGGTGTAGCCCACTGCGACAACAGACGGTTGACGGCGGAACATGAGACCTCGCCGAGGAGTCGAGACGACATAGCGCAGTACTCGGATCGCGACCTCGTGGTGGAGGTGACGCGGCTCCTGAGAAAACTGGGCCTGGAGGTTGACGGCGAACGCGATGTCTGGACGCGTCGTCGTCGCCAGGAACATCAGTGACCCGATGACTCGCAGGTACGTGGTCACGTCAACTGGCTTCCCAACAAGAGCTGGGTCAGGACTCTTCAGCTTCACCTGGCCATCGGGCAACATGGGTGAGGATGCGCTCGGCACGAGTGGGAGGTCCTCGGCGGAGCGAGTGGACAGAGTCTACACATAAGCAGCCTGATGGACATGGAGGATGCCCTGTGAGCGATCATGCTCGAGCTCCATGCCCAGGAAGACTCGGGCAGACCCGAGATCCTTCATCTGGTAGGTGGCGTGTAGCAGGTCCTTGACGCGCTGGATGGCGGCCGTGTCTGGTGACGCAATGAGGAGGTCGTCGACGTACACGAGAACAGCAGCAAAGGTCTGGCCTCGCGGACTGACAAACAGTGCAGGGTCTGCGGTACTGCGCTGGAGCCCACCACGAAGGAGCGTGCTGCTGATCTCCTGGTTCTAGCACCGAGGCAACTGCTTCAGGCCATAGAGGGCCTCACGCAGTCGCCACACTCTCCCGGTGCCATCGTCGAAGCCTGGTGGCTGCACCATGTAAAGCTCCTCACCCTCCAGTGAACCATGGAGAAAAGCGTTGCTCACATCCATCTGATGCAGCTCCCACCCGTACTGGGCGACCAGGCTCAAGAGCGCCCGGCTGGTGGAAAACCGGCCAACTGGAGCAAAGATCTGGTCATAGTCGACCCTAGGGACCTCGGCAAACCCCTTTGCAGTGAGGCGGGCCTTGTACTTGTCCAAGGACCCGTCGGGTTTCCACTTGCGCCGAAAGACCCACTTGGCGCAGATGGCCTTCCGACCTGGAGGAAGGTCGACGAGGTCGTACACGTGGTGCTGTCGGATAGCGGCGAGCTCATCGGCGCAGGCAGCGTCCCAGTGTGCGGCCTCAGGAGAGGCTCGTGCCTCGCGCAAGGTGGCTGGGTCCTCCGGGCATACTGTGGAGCGGACTGAGAGAGCATGTGCCTCTCGCGCCCCAGGTGGGATGCGCGCCAGGGCAGCCATGACAGCGTGCCGATGCTCGTGATGGAGCATGGCGTAGCCCAATGCGGAGTCCAGGTGCAAATCTGCAATGATGGCCGATGTGGTCAGGCCCAGGGCCTTGGTGCCAGGGTCCCCACTCACGACCGTGGGAGTGGAGGAGGCACGTGGAGCCACGGGGGGTCGAGGCGCTACCGAGCGCGGTGCGACGGTCTGCACGCTCACCGACGGCCTGGGTCGGAGGCTGCCGCCGGGGCCACGTGTGTAGCGTGGCAAGGCATGCGACGGCACTAAGTCTGATGGGCCAGTGGAGGCGACTGGGGCTGTCGGCCCGGAGAGATCAGCTGACACGACGGGGGCTGCCGGCCCGGAGGGACCAGCAGACGCGACTGGGGCAGCTGGCCCGGAGGGACCAGCGGACGCGACTGGGGCAGCTGGCCCGGAGGGACCAGCGGACGGGACTGGGCCAGTTGGCCCGGAGGGACCAGCGGACGCCACTGAGGCAGCTGGCCCTCAGGGACCAGCGGACGCGGCTGGGGCAGCTGGCCCGGAGGGACCAGCGGACTCGACTGGGGAAGCTGGCCCGGAGGGACCAGCGGACGCGGCTGGGAAAGCTGGCCCAGAGGGACCAGCGGACCCGGAGGGACCAGCGGACGCGGCTGGGGAAGCTGGCCCGGAGGGACCAGCGGACGCGGCTGGGGAAGCTGGCCCGGAGGGACCAGCGGACGCGGCTGGGGAAGCTGGCCCGGAGGGACCAGCGGACGCGGCTGGGGAAGCTGGCCCGGAGGGACCAGCGGACGCGGCTGGGGAAGCTGGCCTAAAGGGACCAGCGGACGCGGCTGGGGAAGCTGGCCCGGAGGGACCAGCGGACGCGGCTGGGGAAGCTGGCCCGGAGGGACCAGCGGACGCGACTGGGGCAGCCGGCCCGGAGGGACCGAAGAATGTGTCACCCGGACGTGGTAGGACGGAGGACGGACTCACCACTCCCCCACGCGACGGGATAGACACAGACGAGCCGGAGCGAATGAGGTTGCGAGGAAACAGGTCCTCGAAGAAGAGGGCATCCCAAGACTCGACGATGCAGTGTCGGGAGGGGTCCCAGAAGCGCCAGGCCTTGGACTGGCGAGAGACACCAAGGAAGGTGCAGGGACGGCCGCGAGGGGCGAGCTTGCCGCCCTGCTGCGGGGCGGGCAGCCAGACAATGGCAACACAACCCCAGACGCGAGCGGGGCGGAGGTCAGTGCGCTGACCGCACCAATGCTGGTACGGCGTGGACTGACGGGGAAGGAGACCGTGGGGAATCTGGTTCCAGACCCAGGTCATGTAGGCCATGGCTTCAAAGTAGAAGCCCTCGGAGAGACCGGACTTGACACGCATGGTGCGGACGGCGTCGGCCATGGTCCGGTTCCACCGCTCGGAGACACCGTTCTGGGCGGGGGTGTAGGGCGCCGATGTCTCGTGGTGGATCCCGCGGGAGGCGAGGAAAGTCGTGGCCTCACCCATGTACTCGCCACCGCGATCGGAGCGAAAGCGGCAAAGGGAGCGGCCACACGCGCGCTTTGCGAGGACAAGCCAGTCTTGGATGGCCCGGGGGACATCGCTCTTCTGCCTAAGGCAGAAGACCCAGCGATAGCGAGAGTAGTCGTCCGTGAGGGTGAGGACATAGCGGCCATGCTCGCCAACCGACTCGGTGGGGAGAGGGCCCATGACATCCGAATGGACAAGGTCGAGAGGGGCAGATGCACGGGAGGCAGACAAGGGGTACGTGGACCGGTGCATCTTCCCCTGAGCGCCGTCAATGCACTCAGTGGGGCACGGGAGGGGGAAAGTCTCCGGGTCAAGGCCCTAGGTAGGCTGGGTGCGAAGCATGCTGTCCACAGCGGAAGAGTGGACGTGGCAGAGGTGGCGGTGCAAGAGGTGGGTGTGCTGAGGAGAAAGCGTACTAGTGACGAGCACATGGCTTGTGGCGGCCGACGAGGAGACGGGAGAAGAAGAGGAGAGACGAGGAACATGCCACAGGTTGCCACGGGCGGTGGCGTGCAGGATGACAAGACCAGACGGACGCAACGACACAGTGCCAACAACACGCGAGTGCACAACATCCATGCTCATGCGGTCAAGGGCAGTCACGGACAGGAGGCTAAGCTCGAGACCAAGGACGAAGAGGACATTGGTCAAAAAGACGTCACCGGTAGGACCACGAAAACGAACGACGCCAACACCACGGACAGGCAACACCTGTCCAGAGCCCGTCCGGACACTGGAGATATCGCCGACAGGACCGAGCATACTGAAGGCCTCACGAGAGGCCATCATGTGATGCGTGGCCCCGGAGTCGATGATCCAGGTCTCAGTAGGGTCCTGGACCGGGGTCGCTAGATCGCTGACGGTCACATGGCAGCAGGCAAGGGACGCGGACAGAGTGGACGGAGGCGCGAAACGGGACTGCCAATCGTCAAGCCAGGCAACATCATCAAGAAGAGAGGCGGAGGAGGCCATGGGCGACAACGAGACAGACGAGGAAATGGGACACGACCGCAGCTCAGTCTCAGTCATGCAGGGCTGGGCAGGAGAGCAGGAGGTGACGCAACTCGCACTTCCCTGGGGAGGAGGGCGAGGCAGTCCGGGCTGGAGCGCGATAAACTGCTCCAGCTGACGCTCACGGGAGGAGGGCCCGGGAGCGTAGACGGAGTGCGGAGTGACGGCACCGGAGCCCGGGTAGGAGAAGGACGGAATCGCCGAAGGGAACGGGGGCGCCGACGGCTGCGGAGTCGGTGTCTATGGGACTGGCGAGGCGACCGAGGTGGTGGAGCCGCTGGACGAGGTCGAGGCGTGAGAGCTGGCGACAGCGACGGAGGCAGAGGCGAGACGGCGCTCCCGCTGGTGACGCATGGTGGCGATGACGCGCGCCTCGTCCGTCGGCAGCGGGCACGTGTACCACCCGTGCCCAGGCTGGCCACAGTTGTGGCAGGCAGAGCCACCACTGCCAGACCCGGTCGACGGCTGCTGCTGCTGCTACTGATGACCCTTGCCCTTCTTGCTCCGACGCTTCTTCTTCCCTGTCGGTGAAGCACTGGCGGAGGAGCTCGCGGAGGAGCTGGCAAATGTAGCTGTGGCGGGGGAGGCGATGGCCACGGAGGCGAGAGCCTCCGTGCGATTGATTTCGGACTCCTGGCAAGCTTCCTTAATGCGGAGGAAGAGCTCGTATGCTCAGGGCATGAGGGTGCCCTGGGTCGCCATGGTGGAGAGGACGTCCTGGGGGTAGTGGACGAAGACGTCTGCGTACGCGCTGGTGGCGCCGCGCTTGATGGTGAGGAGCGCGGACAGAGGGGGTGGAGCAGCTGTGCGGAGACGACGCAGGATGTCCTCCGCCCGCTGCCAGTAGGCAGTGACCGTCTCGGTCTCCCCCATGCGCAGGGAGTTGAACTCTCGGAGCAGACGGCTGATCTCAGCGTCGCTGGACAAGCGATGAGGCCGAGTGAGGATGTGCCATGCGGATGCAGGGTCCGGTGTGGCGCCAGTGGTGAAGTCGCCGAGGAAAGGCTCCAGTGCCAGGCGGGAAGCCGGAGGGGCGACTGGGACGAGGGCACGGACGGCGCGACCAGCGTCATACAGCTGGCTGGCCTGGGTGGAGTCATAGGGATGGGTGTAGTACACCCATAGGCCCTCCCCTTGCGCCCAGATCCGGAAGCTGAGTTCCCAGCTCCGGAACTGCTCGCCAGCCTTAAGCAGCAGCGGCGGTGTCACAAAGTCCTTCTGCCTGCGGCCGGCGCCCAGAGTGGGGCTAAGGACGGAGGTCACCGTCTGCCGCTGGCGCTGAGTCTGCTGCTGCGCTAGGTAGTGCGTGGCAGCGGACACAGCTGGGCTGGCGTGCCCTGGAGGGATGAAGGATGGCAGCGCACCGGTAGCAGTGTGGGAAGCTGATGGCTACAGCGCCGCAAGCTACTGCGTCAAGGCGGTGAGCTGTAGCTGAAGAGCGGCGAGGGGGTCAGGGACGCCGCCGCTGATGCCAGAGGACATCTGTTGCTGTAGTAGCTGCTGCTGCTGTTGCTGCTACTGCTGCCTCTGCATCAAGGTGGCGAGCTGCAGCTGAAGAGCAGCGAGTGGGTCAGGGATGCCACTGCCGATGCCAGAGGGCAACTGCTGCTGTTGCTGCTGCTGCTGCTGCTGTTGCTACTGCTGCTGCTGCTGCTGCGGCTGCGGCTGCCGCTGCTGCTGCTGCTGTTGCTGCTGCTGCTGCGGCTGCTGCTGCTGCTACTGCTGCTGCTGTTGCTACTGCTGCTGCTACTGCTGCTGCAGCTGCTACACAAAAGGGGGGTTAGGGGTCCCTCCCCCAACGGAGGAGGACCCCGCGTCAGAGGGGTTGTTGGTAATGGTGGTTAAAGGTGCCTCTCGTCCCCTTTTGTTTTTTTTTTTTTTCTTCTGTGTTTTGTGTGCTACTGATTTCAGTAGTGACGTCAGCCGAGGATGGCTGACATCAGCAGAGGGAACTGCGTGTGTGCAGTGCCACTGTTTTCTCCCCCGGCCCCTTTTCTTCTTCTTTTTTTTCCTTTCTCTGTTGATGACGTCAGCAGTGACGTCAACAGAGGGATGCTGACGTCAGCAGCGGCAAATGTTGGGGCCGCCGCTGCTGCTGTTGGTGCTGATGCTACTGCAGATGCTGCTGCAGCTGCTGCTGCTGCTGTTGCTCCTGCTGCTGCTGCTGCTGCTGCAGCTGTTTGCTCCTGTTGCTGCTGCTACTGCTGCTGCTGCTGCAGTTGCTGCTGCTGTTGCCGCTGCTGCTGCTGCTGCTGCTGTTGCTACTGTTGTAGCTGTTTGCTGCTGCTGCTGCTGCTGCTACTACTGCTACTGTTACTGCTGTTGCGGGTGCTGCAACTGCTGCTCCTCGTGCTGCGAGCTGCAGCAGTTGCTGTGACTGCTGCTGCTACAGCAGCGAGCTGCTGCAGCTGAGTGCTGCTGCAGCTACTGCGTGCTGCAGTAGCTGCTCGCTGCAACTGCAGGCTGCTGCAGCGAGCTGCGGGGGTGGGGGATTTTTGTGCTGTCTCTTTTTTTGTTTTTTTATATTTCTTATCAACAGCGGGCAGCAGCCCGCTGCCTGCTGCGAGCAGCGGGCTGCTGCTCGCCCAGCAGAAGCGAGCTGCTGCTCGCTGGCAGCAGCGAGCTAGTGCTCGCTGGTCGCTTGCTGCAATCAGCGGGCAGCAGCAGCCGTGGCTGGCAGCTGCTGCTCGCTGCTGCTGCTGCTGCTGCAGTTGTCGGCTGCTGCAGCTCGTTGCAACAGCTGCTGCAGCCCGCTGCTGCTGCTGCACGCTGTTGCAGCTGCTGCGTGCTACGACTGCTGCCTGCTGCTGTTGCAGCCGGCTGCTGCTTCGGGCTGCTGCTGCTGCTGCACGCCGCTGCTGCTGCTGCAAGCTGCTGCTGCTGTTGCTGCGAGCTGCTGCTGCTGTGGGCTGTTGCTACTACTACTACGAGCTGCTGCTGCTACTGCTGCTGCTGCGGGCTGCTGCAAGCTACTGCTTCTGCCTGCTGCTGTTGGTGGTGCCAGTCACTATACCTGGGGTGACGTTGCCGCGTGCGTCGTCACCCACAGACGTCAGACGCCACCTGCCGCTCACCTCCTCGCGTCACGCGTGGGAGTCAGTGCTGCCGAAAAAATTTCGGCCGCATTTCCCCTGGCCCTGTGGCCGTGGGAAAAATTCTGACGCCGCCACCAGGAGGGTGAATGCTGTCGGAAAAAATCCGGCAGCATTTCCCCTGCACTGGCGCGTATGGGAGGTCCGCCGGCGTTGTCTGGCACCTGTTCGCTAGTCTTCTGCTGCTGCTGCTACGCTCTGGCTCTGGTACCAAAAAAGGAACCTATGCAGCAGGTTGGGGCAGCAGCGTTGTTGATGCAGCGTGCGGGCTTCCACGCTCGTTGCTTAAGTCAGCTGCCCCCTCAGTCTGCTGCTCTAGAGTCTAAGTCTGGAAGCTCTGGGTTTGTTACTCGGAAACGCGCATGCCTGAGTTAGTGCCAGAAAGCAGCTGAAAACTGATAATGACTGATTAGGAATGAAGAATGAACAACAATGGGAGACCCCTCCAAGTTCTAGGCCCCCCCCAGCTCTGTAGAGCTTGTTACTCAGTTCATCAGCCAATCAGAAAATAGCTCAGTTCAGGCTGGCAGGTTTTCTCGGTGAGGCCTGCCAGGTAGCCGACAGCCCAAAACCCGGGCGTCGTCCGTTTTGCATGAAAACTGGACCATACCATGATACCGACACTGCAAACGCAGTCGTGCGGTCAGAATCTGCTAGAAAAATAGTAGCGAGGAGTTATGGCAGCCTAAACCCAGATAGTGCCCACAATGGTTTATGCTGCCAAACAGGGCCATGCAACATGCAACTAGGACCCTAGGCAGTGCATGACGATGCAGACNTTTCCCCTGCACTGGCGCGTATGGGAGGTCCGCCGGCGTTGTCTGGCACCTGTTCGCTAGTCTTCTGCTGCTGCTGCTACGCTCTGGCTCTGGTACCAAAAAAGGAACCTATGCAGCAGGTTGGGGCAGCAGCGTTGTTGATGCAGCGTGCGGGCTTCCACGCTCGTTGCTTAAGTCAGCTGCCCCCTCAGTCTGCTGCTCTAGAGTCTAAGTCTGGAAGCTCTGGGTTTGTTACTCGGAAACGCGCATGCCTGAGTTAGTGCCAGAAAGCAGCTGAAAACTGATAATGACTGATTAGGAATGAAGAATGAACAACAATGGGAGACCCCTCCAAGTTCTAGGCCCCCCCCAGCTCTGTAGAGCTTGTTACTCAGTTCATCAGCCAATCAGAAAATAGCTCAGTTCAGGCTGGCAGGTTTTCTCGGTGAGGCCTGCCAGGTAGCCGACAGCCCAAAACCCGGGCGTCGTCCGTTTTGCATGAAAACTGGACCATACCATGATACCGACACTGCAAACGCAGTCGTGCGGTCAGAATCTGCTAGAAAAATAGTAGCGAGGAGTTATGGCAGCCTAAACCCAGATAGTGCCCACAATGGTTTATGCTGCCAAACAGGGCCATGCAACATGCAACTAGGACCCTAGGCAGTGCATGACGATGCAGACGCGATGGGACGCGCTGGACGCATGCAAGCAGCAACTGCGGTGTCAATGACCGCCGGCAGCACGACCGCCGAGGAGGCCTGCCGATGGAGCTGAGCTCGTCGCAGGAGAGAGGAGGCTCCAGCAAACTGCGAGAAGACCTCAGCGTGCGTCGACTCCACCGGACGACACTCCATCAGCGTCGAGTCTCGCCGTCAGTCATCTGCACGCCGATGGACACAAGCCGGGAGGACACAACAGAGCACAATGAGAGATGCGAAAAAACCAACAACTGTGACCACTCGGCCGTGTCCATGCTCGTGCAGATCCTTGATGCAGACGCAGTTGCCGTCGGAGCACCGACGAGTGGTGGCTCCACCCACGAGTAGCTGCCAGACAGTAGCCACGACGTCCTGGGTACTTGCCAAGGTGCTTTGCGGTTTTTCTGCAGTCGCTAGAGTTTTCTCGGTGGAGTGGCTTTTGAGCCTGATTTGCATGTTTTGCATTGTCTGTCCACCGAGCGGTGCTGGACTTATGCGTGTGAGAAGTCGTAGTATGGCTCAAGATTCTACATCTCTAGGTTCAGACGGTGTTGCGTTTGGATACCTGTGCGCAGAGTTACGGCCAAAACAGTGGATTTGGTCAGGTTTTAGGACAAACTAACAGCGTCTCGTGCGCCACCCGCCATGCGCAGCGGCATACATTTATGTTGAGTGCTTGTCATTTGTCACTTCTCTCTACAATACTAAGCTATCGGAGCTTATGAGACTTTGCTCATCTCTCTAGCCTTACCCCTACACCTGCTTGATTGCTAGTGCACCAGCTGACTAGACAGTGTCGCCACGTCAGTAGCAGCAAGGTTAGGAAGCTTCCTAGCAATTTCTCATGGTATCAGAGCAGTGAGACCTCTCCCTGAGCTGCGCCAAAGAGACGCAGCTTCGGCAGCTGCAGTGAGAGTCACCGCTGCCGTCGCATCCGGGGACTCGTTGCAGCCGTTTGGAGCAGCGACATCACCACGAAATTCCCACCACCACACCGGGTGAGCTACTACAGTTTTGAGTTCCAACAGCCATGCCGAGCAACAGCAACAACACCGAGTGGCAGCAGCATCTCTGTCTGGCTGCCCATCTCTACAAAACAAAAAAAGGGTGCGAAGCTGCACGCAAGGCGTGTATGGGTTACGAAGTGAATTGGACGCATAAAACCCGTGATGTAACTCAAAGTATGCATGAGAAAGTTGACTTAAAGAGAGAAATTGAGGATGAAAGTTAAGAATAATGTTGAAGGAGGCAATCTCCTGCATGCATGCAACACATAATGAAAATGACTTGGTTTGTGGAGTTTCCAAATCATAGCTTTATGTTGTTTGTATTAAAAATATGATTACCAACGTTTTGTTACTGAATGATTTGACATACCCGTTTTACTGCCCGAATTCAAATTTGGGTTGATCTTGGTTAATGTTAATCTTGTACTTCTGTTATAGGTGAATTGAAGCGAGTTCAAAGACTTCCTTGTTTACTTTTGTTCGATGTGTGGGTGTCGTTCCTTGTCGGAGTTGATTTAGTTACTCAGAAGAGATATGTTGGAATCTCGTCCGTTGTCCATGGGCAACTTGCGAGCGCCGGGTCTTGTGTGACGCTGGATGGCTTCATGAATTGCAAGCTATGTTGGAGGTCGCGTTTGATGACTCTATCCAACGTCGCGTTAGATTGAGCAATGTTCAAGATCGATGTATTGTGCAATCGATGGTCACTCCTTATCCACGTCAAGGAAAATTGAGAGAGACCTCCACATGAAGAGAGTTTTTTTGCTCGATTGGATTATCACAGAGTGACTTGACGTGCAAAGAGAGCAGTATTAAATCTGCCCTCAATCTACTTTCACTTGCGCATCCGCCAAGTGGGATGCGCCATTGCACCATCTGTTTTAGGTGTTCTTTGTTTGTAAACTGAACTGTTGTAAAGTACTTTGCTTTTGAGAACCTAGTCCACTGGAGGGGTGAGCCTCGCATTTTTAGTCAAGCTCCCGAAGGTGGACGAGGTGGTGCGGCCGGAAGAGAGAAACAGGTACAAAAAAATGGATGTCGAACGGATAAGAATAGGGTATACTTCGTAACCCTAAAAAGGGAAAATCAGCTTGCAGCAGCTCGCGGCAGTGGCTGCAAGTAGTGGCAGCACGCAGCGGTGGCAGTAGCTTGCAGCAGCTATGGTGTGAGCAGCCGTGGGCAATTACAGCAGTGCAGCAGCGGCGGCAGAAGCAACAGTAGCAGCGCAACAGCAATGGCGGCGGCCACAGCAGCGACAGCAAGGAGTGCTGCTATGTGGCACTATTGTGAAGCACTGCTGCACAGCTGTGTAGAAGTTGCATACACTGCACAGGGCTACGCAAGGCTGCGCAAGGCTGCACAGGGTTGTGTAGGCCTGCGCAGGGCTACACAAGGTTGGGCAGGGCAGGGGGTGACGTCTTCACCCCCATTGAGGAGTCCGCGTGACATCCAAAACAAAAACCGTTGGCGTGCAATACGCCAGCAAAAAAACATGGCATTTTTTTCGCTGGCGCTAAAAATGCTGACGTCCCTTTCAGCTTTGCTCACGTTAGCAATTTTTGGGTAAAAACGTCATTTTTTTCTTGACGTTTCAATTCCTCGAGAAACCTTGTTGGTTTCTTGTTCGGAGCATCTTTCACATCTGGTCCCATACTGAGCACTTTGATGGCACCAGTGCGTGACAAAGGCAAAGACCTCGGAGACCCCTCTTCTTCCTCCTCTTCGAACATCATGAGCCCACAATTGCAGTCACTCGCGATTGATGAGCTTTGCCGGACACAGGATGAGATATGCCTGCAGCAGCAGTGGTAGAGCGTTGTGTTGTAGGAGATTACAAAGCTCCTATGGGATCGTTCGGGAACCTCACAACAGCCACCTGGAGGATCTACTGGAGCTGCACCATCTTTTCAGCACTGTACATCGTACACTACGCCATGGCCTCAACACCCCTCATCACAGGTGGACGCCTGGGATGAGGAGGACAGAAAGGATGACACACGGGAGGAAGAGATTCGTGTCCTTGAGGAGCGCATTCGTGAGCTACGTCTGGGGTCACAGCCTCTCATCCCACCACCTTCTCGACGTCAGGATCAGGCACGTCGTTAAGTGGCATTCACTTTTGGTGGCTTTTCTCTCACTGGTGGTCTCCCTACACCCCGTCCACCATCTCCGGAGCCTAAGATCGCCCTCCCCATGGAGCGACGACCGAAGGACTTTGAGACACCTCCACCCCGATACGATACCAACAAGGGATTCGATTGCTGGAAGACGTTTCAGGTGTGGGCTGATTATGAGGGTATCTTACCGTACTACCACTGTCATTACCAGAATCGCGATGCTCACCAAGTCCAGACAACAGCAAGAGCGATGCGCGGTCTTCTCTACACCATGCCACGGGAGACTGTGGTCGACTTTCGCCCCTTTCTGGGTGAGACCGGGACCGGCACTGGAGCAGATTCGCGTCAAGGCCGAGAGTTGGCCCTGACTCTTCTCACTGCCGAGACCCATGCTACGAGGGCCGCCTGACTAAGTGAGTTTCACTCCATCTATCAGGGTCCCACGGAGCTTGCAGCTTACTACTGGAGGCGCGTGATGCGCCTTTACATACGCCTTAGGACCGGTGGCGGGACGGAGTTGTGGGCACTCGACACCATCATGATGGGGGAGCACCTTGACCACGTGAAGATCTTTACGGGCTTCGCCCGTGTGGCTCTCTTTGAGTTGTCGGTGTCACCGCAACTGCTTCCGTAGGCCCATCGCTACTTCCTCTAGGCCGCATTGGCTCATGAGGATGCTATCACCCATCAGCGGAGTCCACTTGTTGCACCAGTGATTGTGACCCCTCCTACGCCTTTGTCCCAACTCACTAGCCCCACCTCCACCGCTTCCTCCTCCTCCTCTACCCCAAGCGGCCACACTTAGGGCATTTCAACAACCGTATAGGGGAAGAAGTGAAAGACACAACGTGAGAAGGGACAACAGCAGCAGCAGCAGCCTGTGCGTATTGGCAGTGGACGTTCTGTCCACTGCTATAACTGTGGAGGTGCTCACTACTACACGAGTGTGAGCAGTCCCTTCACCGGACTTGGATCATGCACGGCCTTTAGGTAGCGCACATGCAGCGGATTCCCTCGAGTGACACCCAGTTGGGGGGCGACGCAACCACGATTGCAGCAGATGCGTTCATTTCATCAGGTTGTAGCAGTCATATGGACCTTCACAGAGCTTCGTCAAGTGCTGGCGCTTTGTACTAAGGGAGTTGCGAGTGTGTTGTCACAACCAAGTGATCCCGGAATAGCTTGTCGCACTATGTATGTTTCTCATGATGATGCTTGTGGTTGAGCTCAGTTAGCTTGCGATGAGGATGGACCTGATAGTGTCGACTGGCTTGACAAGTTACAGATCTGTGCTGTTTGTCGTTGTCCTGAGTCCTGTGCTGAGCGTCCAACAGAGGCAGAGTTGTTTTGTGGCATGTTGCTCAGTGTCAACGACTGGTATACGTGAGCCAAGTGGCACTTGGATTATTGAATCTGGTGCCACCAATCACATGACATGTCGCCGTAGTGACTTTGCTATGCTGGGTCCCGTTGTGGCTGTTCAGTCCGTTCGCAGAGGGTCTGGTCAGACATTGCCTGGGCACGGAGTTGGGGTTGTGCGGTTTGATGGTCCGTCTGGCCCCTTGTATATTTGTGATGTGCTCTTTGTCCCTGCTTTTGAGCTCAGCCTACTCTCTGTTCGTGCCTGTACCAAGATGGGCCTCACTGTTGAGCATTCTGTTGACTCTACCACAGTGACTACTCTTGACACACATGTCATCATGCTTCATGCCTCGGTTTTTTATGACCTCTATCATGTGTCTCTTTGCATACCCTGACTTTCTCCCCCTCCCTCTTCTTGGGGTGAATTTGTCATTGGTGTTCTCTCCTTGAGCACTAGCGCTTGTCACATCGTTGCCTCTACCATGTGAGCTCGGACAGTGTGTCTAAGGTCATTTCAACTCAGCCAACCCTCAATCTTGACAGAGCTTCCTTTGAGAAGCCGCCCAAGACCGGTTTTCTTTTTTGCGGCCAGGGTACGACGCATCGCTGATGCTACCCTAACTCCTCTTGGGCACTGCGCCCACTAGAGTTGGTCCACTCAGACCTTCTCGATCCTCTCCCAGTCGAGTCGCTCTATGTTCTCACCATGACCGATGACTTCACTCGCATGCGGTGGGTCTATATCTACTGCCACAAGAGCAATGTCACATTGGCGGTCCTCCAGTGGCTTGTCAGGGCTGAGCGTCAGTTTCATCACAACCTGCACACGTTTTGCTTGGATCGTGGTGACGGGTTCTTAGGCAAGATGGATGCCTACTTTGCTGAGCACGGTATCTTTCACCAGATTTCTGCCCCTGCTACACTACAGCAGAACGGAGTGTCTGAGCATTGGAACCGTACCATGGATAATGTGGTTTGCGCTATACGGTCTGAGTGCGGACTTCTGGAGTCCTTTGCCTTTGAGGGCTTCTCCTACATGACATGGGTCTGGAACCGCTTGCCACATGGTCCACATCTAGACCATGTCACGTCGTACGAGTTTTGGTTCGACCATCGTGCTGATCTCTGTCTCGCATGTGTTTGGGGGTCCCTGGCCTGCGTCTGGTACACCGAGGACCAGCAACGGTCCAAGGTCTCACCTTGTGGAAGCATGTGTACCTTCCTCGACATCTCCTCATGGTCAAAACCCTGGCGCTTTTGGGACCCTACTCGCCATCTCATTGTCAGTTCTTGAGATGCTCTCTTCTTTGAGGCTCTCACCTACTGCGACTTGTCCAACATTTTTTCACTGGCCGCTGACCACGTTTCTACTTGTGTGGCTTCCTGGCGGATGGGGGAGACTAGTCTTGCGGATGGGTACGCCCAGGCCCCCTCACCTGCGGTCTGGTCTATGGCTGCTGGCGATCCTGCCATCGTGGCTGTGGGTCCAGTAGCCTCATCACTCCCCTGTGGAACACCTCATCCTATGCCGGTGTCAGAACTTTCTGGCACATCTGATCATGTGCTGGTGATGTTCCCCTCTAGCACACCTGATCCAGTACCGGTGTCACACCCTTCTGGCACACATGATCCCATGTCAATCTTGGTCCCTTCTGACACACCTGATCTCGTGTGGGTGTCAGACCCCTCAGGCACATCTGATCCCGTACGAGCATCAGTCCCCTTAGGCATACCCAATCCCGTGCAAATATTAGTCTCCCCTATCACACCTACTCCCGTGCATGCACCTGTTTCACCTGCGGCTATGGCCAAGCCGCCTTCTCCTCAGCCTGAGGTAAGCACCTCTACATCAGGTTACTCCCGCAAGCCCGGCGATCGTCTTCAACCACTGGCCTCTAGGGCTCAACGGACTAATGACTTGGCGTATAGATGCCGGACTTGTACTGTTCAGAGTGACGAGCCTGGTACAAAGGCCCTTGGCCTGATTTTCTAGACGGACTACACTGAGGTACATCCGGCATGTCCTGTCGGCCACGAGTTGGTCTTCCGAGAGTTCTCGGTCACTTGTGATGCCACAGCCCACCTTGTCGTGGTTAGACCGAGTCCAGAGGCATGTGTCTTAGTCACTCGAAGCTCTCCCTCAACGACGTCAGATCCAGGCACGTTGAAGGAAGCACTCTTAGCTCATGATGCACACTTGTGGCGTACAGCTTGTTAGGATGTGCTGAGAGCCATCCCTGAGCACGGGGTTTACAAGCTTGTCAACCTCCCGCATGGGCGAAAGGCTCTACAGGCCAAGTGGGTCTTTCACAAGAAGGTGAAACCTGATGGCACACTCAATTGCTACAAGGCTCACTTTACAGCCAATGGATTCTCGCAGGTTGAGGGTGTATATTTCACTGACACCTTCGTACCCGTTGGACGCATGACCACCGCTTGCACTCTGTTCAGGACTGTTGCTCACCATGACTCGGAGCTTCACCAGATGGATGTAAAATGCGTTCCTCCACGGTACCTTAGAAGAGGAGATCTACATGGTTCAGCCACCTGGATTTATGGTCGGTGACAAGGTCTGGCACTTGCCCAAGGCCTTGTACGACCTGAAACAGTCACCCAAGTGCTGGAACTTGGAGATCACCGGTACACTCACACATGTTGGTTACTTGCAAGGTAACGCTGACCAGTCCCTCTTTGTCAAACGGACAGCTGAGAGCCTCACCGCCATCCTGGTCTATGTGGATGACCTCCTGATTGCGTCTCCTTTGATGGAGGCCAAGGAGGCCAACGCAGTCCTTCAGGCTGCCTACAGGATGAAGGACCTTGGCCTTGTAGCTTTGTTTCTTGGGATGAAGATCATGCGTGATCGTTAGCGACGGATACTCTTGTTGCATTAGGCACATTATGCCCGCATTGTGGGGGGACAGTTTTCTGACCTTCTTGGTGCAGTTCCCATAGAACCCGCCCCCCTCACACTTGACGGGTAGGATGCTCTAAAGGTGGACGATCGAGCAGAGCTAGGGGAGACAGTGGACGTGACCCTGTACTTGCGCCTAATTGACTCTTTGATGTACTTGGCCACCACCACACGACTCGCCATTGGCTTTGCCGTCAACCTCCTTGCGTAGTTTTCATAGTGTCCTCGGGTGATAGCTCTTCACACGGCTGTGCAAGTGGTGCGGTATGTGGTGTCCACAACATACCTCAGACTCTGATTTCGACCACAGTGTTCGGTGGTAGTCGACGGCTATACAAACAGTGACTAGGCGTGGAGTCCTGATGGGTGGAGTCACACATGCTACGTATTCCTGCTTGGTGGCACCGTTGTGTCGCGGCGTAGCGGCAAGCAGAGTTGTATTGCACGTAGCTCATTAGAGGCTGAGTATGTTGCTATGGGGGCTGGGGCTGCTGAGGTGGTGTGGCTGCAGCGTCTGTTTTGTGAGTTGCGTCAGTCGGTGCCTTGCGTCGTTCTGCATTGTGATAACCAGAGTGCTTTTGCCATTGCAAAGAACTTAGGTGTGTTTCATGCACGCACAAAGCACATTGATATTGAGCATTACTTTGTGCATGATCTTGTGGAGCGACAGGTGATCTCCGTCAACTGGGTCAACAAGGACATGCAGCGAGCTGACTTCTTGACCAAGGCGCGCAGAAATTTCATGGTCGCCATTCACTCTCTCGGTCTTTGCCCCTTGCCGGAGAGTGACTGAGAGTGGGGTGTGTGAGCATGGACTGTTGAGCATCTTGTTGCACACCTGTCTCAGTTTTTCACATGTATGGACATGTGTGCCATCGGGTCATGGGGGAGTGTTGTGGTGTGAGCCGTTCCCGTCTGTTTGTACACCTAACCATGACCACTCGGTTGTGTCCATGCTCGTGCGGATCATTGATGCGGAAGTAGCTGGCATCAGAGAACCAAAGAGTGGTGGCTCCACCCACCACTAGTTGCCAGACAGCTGCCACGACGTCTTATGTGCTTGCCAGGGTGCTTTTTGGTTTTTTTGCAGACGCTAGAGTTTTCTCTGTGGACTGGCTCTTGAGCCCGATTTGCATATTTTGAATTATCTGTCCACTGATCGGTACCGGACTTATGCATGTGACCAGTCGTAGAGTCTAGCTCAAGATTCTACATCGCTAGGTTCAGACGGTGTTGCGTTTGGATACCTGTGCGTAGAGTTACGGCCAAAACATTGGTTTTGGGCCGGTTTTAGGACAAACTGACACTGTCTTGTGCGTCACCCGCCGTGCGCCGTGGCAGCTGTTTATGCTGAGTGCTTGTCATTTGTAATTTCTCTCTACAATACTAAGCTATCGGAGCTTATGAGACTTTGCGCGTCTCCCTAGCCTCACCCTTGCACCTGCTTTCTTGCTAGTGTGCCAGTTGACTGGACAGTGTCGCCACATCAGCAGCAGCAAGGTTAGGAAGCCTCCTAGCAGTTTCTCAACCAGCACCAGTTGGCACGCCCTAACGTGCTCTCCACAGTTTTCTCGGTGTCCACCTCCCAAGGTCACTTTTCTCATTGGCGCCATCCTCGCTCATTGGTCATCGAGTCGCGTATAGTTTCTATTTCTACGACTAGTGCTTCTTGCAGTTCGTCATTCAGACAACCGAGGAGCCCATACAACTTTCAGGTTCTCTCTTGCTGTTTTTTTGGAGCTTGCAACTGAGTTAGTCTATTTTCCACTAGTTGGTTGAACTTGTGTGCTTTTGGCACTCATGTCGGTGAGACTATACACATACACAGACGTCTAATTGTTTTGTAACGTCTGCGTTTCAAAAGCACATCTTTGTCGTCTCATTGATCTTTCGACACCTCGCCTGACAACTGTATCACTTGACCACCCCCTCGCTGAATTACATCGTCGTGTAGTGGCCGGAGCAACAGCATATACTATCCGCATCAGCAGCAGCAACAGCAGCACTTGTAGTAGCAGGCACAGCAGCAGCTACAGCAGCAATCGCTACATCAACAATAGCAACATTAGCAGCCGCACGCATAAAAGTAGCAGCGGCAGCCAAACTAATCGCACCGACCACAGCTAGTAGTTGCTGTAGCAGCACAGTAGTAGCAGCAGCAGTAGCGAGGGACTTGTTGTCCTATAGGACCGCCAGAGCAGCTGTGAATCCGCGCAAGCACAGGCACGGGCATGCCAGTTGTGCTCGCCGCCATCGCCCGAGCTCATCAGCTGACGGGAAGCTGCTCCACAGCTTCCCGCCCTCTTGACCCTACCTGTTGACAGGCTCGGGCAATGAACTTGTCAATCGATGAGCTTGTTGGTGAACGGGCTCATCACCAGACGTTCCCGAACCACTTGTTTTTTTTATATTCACAGCAAGGGTCGAGTGCACCCTTCCTATCCCAAAAACATTTAAAAAAAAAATTGGGTGGAAGAGAGGAGGTAAACCTAAGTTTCACCCTCTTCACCCCTCTCAAACCCGGATGAACCTGAGTTCCACCTTTTTTACCAACTTCTTGTTGGCGGTTCCGTTTTTTCGTATTTTCTGTTTTCCTTTCAGTCTTTTCTTTTTTATTCTCATCCTTTCCTACACGTGGTTGAGACTCGGGCATTCAGGGACTTTTCTTCTTGCCGCGGGAGAAAATGTATCATCTTTTCACCCTCCATCCTCTTTGGTTGAAGCTCTCTCAGGTGAGAGCCTGCCCCCATGTAGTGGACGACCACGGCCGCCATGTCCTTGATGATTCCGATGCCCGGTTGGGCTTCTGTACCATCCTCTTCGACGGTGGTTTCACCCCACCCGGGATGGCACTAGCTTCCACCGCCATACTACCCTACCATCTGTTGGCTCACCTTCTCTATCCTTCATCCCTCCATCATGGCTCCAGCCAGCAGCTCCATCTCTCTTTACGCTGCCAGCTCAATCCTTTCACAAGTTGCCGCGTGGTCTGAACGCACCTGCTCAAGCGTCCACTTTCCCTTCCCATCCTCGCCCTCTGGTTTTCCCATCCGGTGTGAGTTTGGCTGTCAATTCTGTGGGTCACCATTGTTCATCGTATGGAGCTCTTGAGGACGGGTTGAGAGTGGTGGGGCTGTCGCTTGTGGAGTGGATTGAGCAGGGGCAGTCATTCACCGTGCTGCGTTGCCTTCATCTGACTTCTGGTCATGCTAAGCCCTCACCTTCACTTGTTTGCACTGTTGTGCAATGTCATGTGACCGCTCCGTCTTGTGTGCCTTGTTTTTCCTTGACTTCTAGATCATTAATTCTGGACCCACTCATCACATGACATCCTCTCATGCCGCATTTGTCATGTTGGGGCCTCTCGGTGCTGTCCGCACTGGCTCCTGCCAGATGTTGCCCGTTCATGACGTTGGAGTTGTACGTTTGGTAGGTCCATCTGGTGACGTCTTCTTGCCTGATGTCCTCTTTGTCCCTGCGCTTGAGGTCTTCTTGATGTCTGTCACTACCTTGGATGATCAGGGCATGCACTTCGTTTCATCTCATGGCATTGACACTGTATCGTTGCAATCCTCTGGCCATCCTGATCTTTGTGGTCTGCATTGGGACAAGTTATATCGTGTGTCCTCGTTTGCAGTCGCCCGCCGCCACTGCTGCGGCGCATGTGCATGTTGCTCCCTTGCTTTCCCTTGCACACACATGTTTACTCCATTGCCACTTGTTTCACATGAATAAATCCACCATCCATGGCTTCGTGCATCATCATCCTGCTATTGGTCTTAACGTTGGCACATTTCCTAGGCCCTGCACTATTGACCGCCTTGATTGCGCACAAGTCAAGCTTCATTGGCCGTCCTTCCCGTTGTCCAACTCCCGCTCGCTGCATCCCCTTGTCCTTGTCCATGCCTATGTCATGGACCCTCTCCATGATGAATTTCCAGAGTACAAATTGTGCCTTACGAATGACTTCTATCGCTTTCTTTGGATATTTTTCCTTCACCAAAAAATCAATGTCGAGCCCATAATCGGGTCTTGGCTTGTCTAGGTCGAGCATGCTTGCCAGCGTAAGTTGTTAGCATTCCGCTCTGATCATGGTGGGGAGTTCATGGGTCCTATAGCTAGCTTCCTCCAGTCTCAAAGGATGCATCTGGAACTCTCTACTCCACATACACCAAAGAAGCATAGGGTGTCCAAAAGATGGAACCGCACTCTTGCTGTCAATGTTCCCACCCTTCTTGTCAAGTCTGGCCTCCCTCTGTTGGTTGCCTTGGAGACCATGTCCTATGTGATGTGGGTTTGGAACAGTGTTCCCCACATTCCGCTGCTTTGTCATGTCACAACGTATGAATAATGGTATGGTCATCGTGATGACATCCATCTTGCTTGTGTCTAGGATAACATTGCCTGCATTTGGCTCTCAGAGGACCGACACGATGGCAAGCTATCTCCTCGAGGTCATCTCTGTCCTTTCCTTGGTGTCTCATCTCAGTTCAAGGCCTGGCACTTTTGGGACCCAAAGCGTGGTTGGTTTGTTGAGTCTCACAATGCTCTCTTCTTTGAGAGCACCTCCTCTTATGAATTTTCTCATTATATCCTATCGCTTGTACTCTTCTCTCGTCCAGGGGGAAGGTGGTGTCTATGGGGTACCCTTCCGGAGAAGCTGCACTCCATATCTCCACATGGCCTACTCTAGTCTTGACGCTCTTAGCCTAGCAGAAGTTATGGTACAGCCTAGTACCACGCTTGGATATTCTCTCATTGCTTATGAGTTCCACCAAGCCATTACGGCAACTGGGTCTACTCGGTCTCTGCCACATTCCTAGTTGCCACCGCACTCATTGCGAGTGGCACCATGGCACATGTGCCTCAACCGAACACAATACAATAAGCACATTTTGCTTTAGATGCAAGAGTCTCGGAGCAGGTTATGCGTGAAGACCTCGATTCAATCAAGGAGCATGGGGTTCATGAGAAGGTAAAGCTCCCACATGGTCATAAGGCCATATCAGCTCATTGGGTGTTTCAAAGGAAAGAGAGGCCTAATGGCTTACTGGAACGATACAAGGCCCGTCTCACAGCCAAGGGATTCTCTGAAGTTTCTGGTGTGGACTTTGATGCCACCTTTCCCCTATTGAAAAGTACACGACGACAAATGCCCTTTTTAGGCGGGTGACACAACATGATTGGGAGCTCTACCATATTGAAGCGAACAATACCTTCTTGTACGGCAATCTCAAGGAGGAGATCCATCTCATTCAGCCTCCAAGGTTCAAGGACGGCACAAACCTCCAAAATGCCTTGTATAGCCTAAAGCGGTCTCCACCTTGTTGGAACCTCAAGATCTCCACTACCTTGTAGTTTGGTGTGTATCATCGTAGCATAGCTGACCCAGCTCTGTTCATTAGTGCTTCCTCTGTACCCTTCGTCACTTTCATGTCCATGTGGGCAACCTCTTGATTGCGTCCCCTGACCCTCAGGATGTCAAGGCTGTGAAGGATCTCCTCCAAATTGTGTAAAGAATGTATGATCTTGGTCTACTCGTGTCTTCTTGGGAATGGAGATTGAGAGTGAAAGCCAGTGTCGCAGACTACATGTGCATCAGGCTAGTTATGTCAGGACACTAGGGGAGAATTATACTGATGTGTTAGCCACATTCCCCTTTACATCCATGCCTCTCACGCCCAGTGGGCAGAAGCTTCTCACTTCAGCAGATCCAAATCCTCCAGGGGAGCCTGTCAATGTCACGACGTACCTCCAATTCATTGGTTCCTTGATGTTCCTTGAGACTGTGAAGCGCACAGATGCTGCCTTTGCTGTGAAATTCTTGTTGCAGTTTTCAGATCATCCGCGTCCCCTCCATCTGGAGGCCAATCTGCACGTGGTTTCGTATACCATATCTATCCCACACTTGGGCTTGTGATTTTGCACGCAGCCCTCTGTGGTTATTGATGGATACGCTGATAGAGATTGGGCCCACAACTGCGATACGCATAGCTGGTCCGACTACGTCTTCCTTGTAGGCACAGCTAACTCATTGAAGAGTAGCAAGCAGGATTCTGTAGCACGGAGCTTGAATGAGGCTGAGTGCATTGTGTTGGGGGCTGTGGCTTGTGAAGGCATCTGGTTGTGCCGTATCATGCAGCACCTGCGCCAGCCCATCCGCTGCATCACCATCTACAGCGGCAATGAGAACACATGCTGCCTAGCAGAGCATGACGGAATGTGTCAGAAGTGCACAAAGCACATCAAAATTCAGCATCACTTTGTACGCGAGCATGTTTCACATGATAATGTCTCTGTCATGGCAGCAGTGTGTAGAGGCCTTTGCCAAAACGATGTGAAACGGCAATTCTGTGTTTACGGTATACATTGTTGAGCTTCTACCGCATGCTTCTCCTCCTACATGATTTGTACCTCGCTATTGCTGCATTCTCTCCCCGTCCATAGCTCTTAGGTGGTTATGTCTCATGCCCCTTGTTTTGTGCTATCTGTTCCATTATTTTATGACCCTTGATCGCTTGTGGTGACGAGCATTTGTGGGTCATGGGAGAGTGTTGGTACGTTACTCACAGTGACCCTTGGACTTGTATTCACAGCTTGCCGGTATGCTGGGACACTAGACGGCCACATTGACAGCATCAGCACCAGCCAGTACCTCCTACCATACTCTCCAGAATTTTCTCTATGACAACCTCCCCAGGTCCAATTCTCAGTGGCGTTATCCTTGCCCATTCTTGATCCAGTTAGGTAGAGTTTCTGTTTCTACAACTAGTGCTTCTTGTGATTCTTCATTTGGACAACCAAGGAGCTTGTACGACTGTTGGATTCACTCCTGCTGTTGTTTTGGAGCTTGCAGCCAGGTTTGTTTATTTTCTACCAGCTGGTTGGACTTGTGAGCTTTGTTGCACGCATGTGAGTGAGACTATACCTACGCACTTGACTGTTTGTTTTGTAACTTCACTTCTACGTTTCAAAGCACACATTTTTCTTGTTACCACCTTTCAGAGCATGGGCTGTCATGTTGTGTTCTACACACTGTGTCCTCACGAGCACGCACCACATTTCTTGGGGGACTTTCTCTCTCTCTCTCTCTCTCTCTCTCTCTCTCTCTCTCTCTCTCTCTCTCTCGCTCTCTCTCAAACACACACACACA
>SZWC01019628.1:34220-44484 GCA_023375785.1 Penium margaritaceum
GGGGGGGGGGGGTGAGGGGATGGGGCAGACAGGAAAATTCTTCCACTTTGGGGTTCACGTCCGCCAACGGGCATGCAGCACAATCCGAGAGTCTCGGAGCAGCGATACGGAGTTTCAAAGTTTTGAAACTCCAAACAACCATCGGCCGCCGCTAGAGCCGGCTGGGCTCCAGTCCTGCGTGCGCAGGACTTCCTGACTCAGCATGACACGTGGCTGTGACAATCTCAAACCATCAGAGAATCGCTTGCATTTCAAGGTGATTTCTTTGTATGGGCAATTGTCAAGCACCTGCACGCCCGTGAGAGCTAGGCAGGCTTGGAAGATGGAGGTTTGCACAATTAGGTCTGGCACCGAGCCTATCAGCTACGCTCGGAATCCAGCCTCCAACTCGTATACACGAGGTTAGCCGCTAGACAAGTCCGCCATCTTTGTTCGTGGTGGAGTCCGCCAAGCAATTTTGCTGGCCATATGTCTGTTTTCAGCCTCCAAACAAATAAGGAAAACAATACGTGGAAGTCGCCACATGTCATGATTTCAATGTGCCAGCAGTGCGAGTACATACAACTTTGTTACTGCCTTGAAGCACATCCTTGACGATAGTCAGTATGAATAACCTATATAATGAACGCCCCACATGTAATAACCATATGTTTTGGACCAAAGTTGACGAGTCTTGCTAACTGCAGCTAGCGGGACACTCTCTTTGGATTCGGAGAGATTCACGAATCCGTCTGGATTCGTGAATCCGGGTCTCGGATCCGCGAATCCGGATCCAGGTTTGGATTCGGTCTAACAAATCCGAATCCAAGATGAGATTCGCGAATCGGATTCGGTGTGCAGCCTTACAAGCGGCAGAGCTTCAGAAGCAGCAGCAATGACATCAGCGTTGGGAACAATCCAAAACAGGGAGAGTGATTCCAGCTCCTTGACTATGAGGAGGAGCCGACAGACGCAGAGGTCAATGATGCGGCGTCCGAGTGCGGTGGTGCAGCACGAGCAGCAGCCAACGCGAAGGACTTCGACGACGATGCAGCTGAAGTGGAGTGTTGTTTTTTCTATGCCCCATGGCCACTGCTATGGCTTGACGGACAGGTTGGGCATGCATGGCTCCCTTGGAGTAAGTCCCCCAAACCTTGTTTGTGGTGCAAGTCCAAGTGAGACACCAGAAGTATAGCGCAACGGATAGCATGTTGGACTTAGGAACAAGTGGTCCTCTGATCAAGCCTTGATATGTGTAGGAAGGTTTTTGACCTTCCAGCACAGGGGAAGCTTCTTGGACATTTCTCCATGCATGAGGAGAGTACGCCGCTCGACAGTCAGTGGATGCGCCAATTGGCGGACCAGTGAGGTGGTGTGGATTGACCACCCCAAAAGTGCCACTACCCACACACCTTAGAAGCCTACTGGTCTCGAAACAGGAAGGGCCAAGCCTTCCAGGCACTCGATCCTGGATCTAGCCCTGTTGGTTTCCCTTGATCAGTGATGTACGTGGCAGCGATCTTGCTGAAATTGCGCTCAAGCTCTTCACACTTGCTCCGCTTCTGGTGGTGCTAACCTCACTAGGCCCTGCTTCCTAGAGCGACGCCTCCACACACCAATACAGCAGCCTTCCTATCGATGCTGCTTTCATCTTGACACCGGCAGCAACAGCCGCATTGGACTGTTGCAACTGTCGTGGTTGGCGCCATCTCCCTGGTCCATGGAGCCACGCCGCCCGTCTGACGGTGACTACTTCACACTTTGCTGCAGCATTTTTCTTACCGCTATAGCTTTCATCTTGACACTGGCATCAGTAGCCGCATTGGACCGCCGCAACTGCTGTGGTTGCAGCCTTCTTGCAAGAAACTACAGGGACAGTAGCAGCCGCAGAGACTACCGCGGCCTGCCACTAACCCTCGACCCCGTCAACACGCACAGTCTGACCTGCACCTGGTACAGTCTCCCTTTTCAGATTCGGCAGCAGCACCGACCCATTAGCACCAGTTTGCTGCACCTCACCGCATCAGACCCCGCACCTCAGTGACAAGCGTGTCAACATCAACAAGTGCAGTAGCCCTTGCGGTCGCGGCCAGTTTTTTGGGCTGCCACTCTTGGCAGCACCTCCCAGTCCATTGGTAACCACTACCGCCGCAGCAGCTGTTGCAGCACTGTGCTCTGCATCTCCAACCTCTGTGTTGAGCAGCTGCTCTGCACGACAGCTGGACACTCAGCGCAGTGGCGTCTCCACCGGAGACCAAGTCCATCGTGACATCACCTACGGCCACGCGTGAGCGCGATCATATTGACGAAGAGATTATGTACTGAAAGGAGAGTGCAGAGCATGAGGTGTGGTTGCGTGTTTGTCACCGTAGCTCTGGGTATAATCCTAGCAAGGACTACGACCCTACAGCTGATTACAAGTGGAAGGACGCCGCTGAGTATGCGGCCTACTGCCAGTCTATCTCCAACAACTCACCAATGGCGTAGGACGCGCCAACCACGGGATTGCCACGGGATCCCAGGCCTCTGCAAATCTTTGGTAAGCCCACCAGTTACCCATAGGACTTGCCAGAAGCATTAGCATGTTGTCCCTGGTGGAGTAGCACCACCAGCAGTAGCGACAGTCCCTAGGACTTCTGCTCCACACCGTTCTACTTCCCTAGCTAGATTTGCCTCAGAGTCAGCATTATCCACACCCTCTGACATCTTGTATGCCCTACAGGGCATACATCTATGCAGTAGAATGAGCACCAGCAATGGCTGCCATTGTACTCTGTAGTGTAGTGACCTCCATCCACGCTTCCACAACACAGGCTTCTTCTTCTCTTTCATCTTCATCAGCAAACCGTCACATTCAGGGAATTTCTCGACAGCTGCAACCATCTCCATCGCATTGACAGGTGTTTCTTTTCTCATTGTCTCCACGTCACAGCTGCAACCATCCACCATCTCAGTTGTGGCAACATCTGCAGCAGCAACACTTCCTCCCTTGTTCTCACTCCATCACCAAGCCCGGTGAGCTTAACACCTTCTCTTGTCCATGCTCTCCTTCTGTTGCCCCTGTGTTGGCGTATTTGTGCATCTACGTCCGTTCCCTTGCAGCACAGCCTTGGGCACAACCACCGTACTTTTTCCATGCCCACTGGGGCAAGGAAAACTCTACAAAAAAAATCTTGTCAGATCCATGTCACCGGCTTAAGCCGGTTGACGACAACCAACATGTTGCGCTGCAATATGAGCTGCAGCACAAGCGCACTGCCCTACAGGATGTGTCAGAAACCGGGGTGCAGTTCCAACGTGGCCTGACAGGTCTTCTGTGCTCACGGCTATGTTTTGTGCGGGTGGTACATTGGTGATTAGCCACCCTTTATCAATATCCAGAGGTCGGGCTCGGCCCCAAGATGGCAGTGCATTCTTGCTTGGTTTGTTGCTAGATATGGGTGTGTGCTGACCAGTTCTTCCACACTCGCTCTCCACCACGACACTTGTTTGTTTTTACTCCTAAAGCAAAATTTCACATCCATGGCGTGTGTCACTCATGGGGATGTCCCCACTCTCTTGCTCCCTCTCCACACTCCCTTAGCTAAAATAATTTAAGGATAACTACTGGTATCAGAGTGAGTGAGGTTCTTCCCTTACACTTCACATTCCTTGGACCGTGGGGCCGCTCACCACTGGTCCCGGCACACTCAGTGACAGGGGAATCTCTTGCTGCGCATTCTCAGGTACAGCAGAGGAGAAGAACACAGTCTAGTATGCTCCATGCACCACAGCCGCTTCCACCTCTTCCGCAACCCACTCTGCTCATCTTAGAACCAGAGTTAGCTCGCACCTTCCGCACCATCAACCGGCAACGATGCTATCCTTCAACAACAGGACCGCATACCACCAGGACTATCGCCGCAACTGTTCTGAACATAGGGCTCATGATCTCACGTCCTTGGGTGCTGCCTCTGTCACAGTCTCTCCTAGCCCTTCTCATTTGAGCGCTGGCACCTTTCTACAGCTGCCAGACTTCTCACTGGCAGCAGCACCGGCCGCTATCTTCTTTCATCAATCTCAGCAGCCACCCTGCCCTGTTGAGCCCGCATCTTTGAGTGCTTCAACTCCTGCAACTGCCACCGGCTGCACTGTGTCAACTGCTCTTGACCGGTGCCCCAAAATCTCTGAGCATGAAACTTGTATCTTTGGGTGCTCCAGCTACTATTGCTGCTCTTGCCTTTCCCACAGCCAGCGACGCTCACCTGAGCCACGGTGTCTTCTTGCAGTGGCTGGACTATCTACATGGGGCATCAATCTGCATCATCCACCCGCGGCTGCCACCGCATCCACTGGATCACCACTCTGGATCCACCGTTGCAGCAGCAGAATACCCTAGATGCACCAAGCTGGATACGCATGCTGAACACGAGTCACTGGTGCTCTGACGTTGAATGCTGGGAAGATGCCCAGGAGCGGGGCATTGATCAGCAAGTCTACACTGCTGACAAGCTGTCCTCTACTTTTTCACCACCCTGAGGTATGCACCCTACCAGGACCAGCCCGTCTATTGATCCCTCACCTGCTGTCAATCCATCTGCTGCCGAAGCTACCAAAACCTGAGTGACGCGAGAGGTTCCTAGCAGGGTCCCGGACCTCACCCTCCACTCCGACCCAATCAGTGTTGCTTGCACCATTTTTGACACAGCTGTGGGTGTGGCTGCCACTTTCTCTGCCACTGCCCACACCAGTAGAGCTCCGGCGCAGACTGCGGTGGGCAGGGAAAAAAATGCATGCACAGAGGCACCTGCCTCCCAGAACCTTTTAGTTGCAGCCACCGCCAATGTTGCTGCTCAGGTGACGGCAGCAGCCTCGGCTGTTGCCACAGCTGCAGCCACTGTGAAAGGCACAACCTCAGACACATTCAGCTCCATCCGCACCTCCACCACAGTAGCCTTCCTAACTCCCACAGGTGTTTTCCGTACACTCACACAACATGCCGCCTCTGGTGTTCTCATTGCCTCTGCATCAGCTGCTGTTGTAGGAGCCACCTTCTCTGGGCTCCTTTGCCTCATGGTTGCTGTTTCAGCCTGGGTCCCGGTCCTTGCATCATCTGCTGCAGCTGTTGTGCCCCTGCTCTTGTCTATACTGCTACGACGCTAGCGTGGTGATAATCAACACCTCCAATCATTTTCCATTTTTCTTTTTACTCTCTTACTCTGCACTGTTGCGTACCTCTTACTGCTATCTCACTACCCTCTCTTCTTGCATCATGCCGGCCCCCGAAGAAACCATTGAGGCACTGCAGGCAGCTCTTAGTGAGGCCCACGTAGAATGCTGGCTCGTGGAGGAGGAATACCAAATGGGGCTGGATGCCCAACAGGATCTGGCTACCACTGTTGCCAACCTGGTCATGGAACGTCTTTGTTTGTTCCTCACTCTTTCACCTGTGATACCTGTAAACGGGGAGGTTTCCTCTACCCTCGACTCCTCTGGTCTAGACAATGCTGCAGAAGTGTTCTCCAATCCATGTTTATCGTCTGCTTTAGCTCACGCTCTCTTACCCCATAGGCAGAAATAATTTGAAAATCCTGTCCCCAGTTCACTGCCAAACTCACCTTCTCATCTTGGGAAACCCGCTGGGCCAAATGGGAGATACTTTGGGAGTACTTCTCCCCTGCCAAGCCTCCTGTTGTTTTCCAGCCTACTGAGGCTGCACGTGTCGTCCGGACACTCATCAAAGCAGGACCTGAGGGCCTGCTTGACGACATTGGTACGTACAATTTCGACCCCGTACGTGGCACTCCTGCAGATCCAATAGAGATTTATGCCCTCATCCGCCAGTGTAACACTATCACTGGTCATGCTTCTCAGAGCGCTCTTGTGGTGTAGTTCAACGCCTTGCACATGCAAGCTGACAAGACTGCTGATGAGTACTGGGTCTGCAGCATGCATCTCTTGCATGATCTGGGAATTGCGGCCCCTAGTCCTCTCTTGGCCTGCCTTTCCAACATTATTGGCCTTGTTCCTGAGCTCTCATACCTCTTCCTGCAACCTACAAAGCAAGCGTCTTCATCGTGCCACGTTGGTGGCCGTCGTCGCAGCCTCCACCTCTGCCTCCACATCCCTGCTCTCCTCCTCATCTACTTCTTCTCCCTCTACAGCTGCTACAGCTCATGCTAGACATGGCACTGGGCGTGGTGGGAGAGGTGGACAAGGGCACGGTAGGGGTAAAGGTCGTGGCCACAGTGGCAAAGCTCCTGAAGCACCCTTTGTCTTAGGAGCACTCCCATGCTGGAATTGTGGTTCCTTTGGTCACTCTGCACCCAAATGCACCGCTCCTTGTAATGACTTCCATCTTGCAGTCTCTATGTGCACTCACTGGGCTTGCGGAGGTGAAAGCTCTTCTCCTGTTGCCACTACCGCCACCGCTATGGATTCTCCTCAGTCTTCCCCCTCCTCTGCCACCTTCCCAATGTAGCTCCTGGGGTTGGGTGCCTCCAGCCTCTGGTCCTCCCTACTATGGACCTCCATCCGTGCACTACACCGTACCAGTCTGGCCTTGTGACGATAGCCACTTCACTGACATACGCTCCTCTGATCGGCGTTCCGATCGTCATGATGAGGAGCACGTCCTGGAGTGTCGCCTCACTGAGCTTCTTCAGCTTTGCAAGGAGTTTAGGGTGTGAGTTGCCAGTCTTGTTCTCTTGTTTTTGATTCAGATAGAGTCCTTTGTTGCGCGTTGTTGGGATGCATTCAGGGAGCCTTGCCTGATCATTTCCCTGGGATTGAGGATTGGCAGTTCAGTACGTACCCCTATCATCTTGGTCTCCCACCCTCAGACACGGCCGTTGTGTGTCTTGTCTTGCCCTCAGCCCGTGTGTCCGGTGGCTTCTGGATCATTGATTCTGGAGCTACCCACCATGTGACTGCAGGTCGTTCGTCCTTTGTATCCCTCGGTCCCGTCGGTTCTATTCACTTTATGCGCACCGAGTGAGGTCGGTTACTCCCTATCCAGGGGGTTGGGTTTTTTTTTTTTCCCGGTCCTTAGGATGACTTCTTCATCATTGACATTCTGTACGTGCCTGATCTTGAGGTAAGCCTCCTCTCGGTCACCACCCTCGATGACTAGGGCATGGACTTCTCATCCATGACTAGGCCATGGCATTGGCACTGTCTCCGTCCGCTTCTCTGGCCACGTGGTTCTCCGCAGTGATTGCCTGTTTTGCGTCCCTCTTTCTCTTCCCTCGTCTTCCGTTGCATCTGCATTTGTTCACGTTGCTCCCTTGCTCCCGTCCAAGCACACTGACCTCTTGTGTTTTTTTCTATGCCGCATCCACACTGCCACCATTGTACGTCTCCTGTGTCTCCAACATGCCGTTAGCTTTGACTCTGTCAGCTTTGTACCTCCGTGCTCCTCCACGTGTCTTCATTTTGCCTGTGGTAAAATGCATTGATCCCCTTTCTCCATGTCTAAATCCACCACGTCTCACCCCCTTGACCTCGTTCACGCTCATGTCATGGGACCATTGCCTCATGATTTTTTGGGTGGTCTTGGTTGCTATGTTCTCTTCTTGGCCAACGATACTCCCACTACCACTGGATCTTTGCCCTGCAGCAAAAAAGTGATGTGACTGACGTCCTTGAGCCCTGGCTGACCCAGGTTGAGCGGGCCTGACTTCTCCCTCTGGACGTATTTTGTTGTGACCGCAGTGAAAAATTATTTGGTCCCATCTCTTGTTTTCTTGAGTCGCGTGGTGTCTGCATGGAGTTGTTTTCTCCATATACACCATAGGAATTTGGTATACCAGAACGGTGTGCGCTCCCTCCTCTCCGTCTCGGGTCAGTCTCCACCCTTTGCCTTCGAAGGTATGTCCTGTATGACGTGGGTGTGGAACCATGCTCCTCACGGTCCTCTCCCTTGCCATGTAACTCCGTTTGTAAGTGCATGGCCTGTTGCGTCCACACATAGCACCTGAGCAGTGCTAGCTACTCACCAGTGATATTGAAAACTTTCACTCAAGATCTACCACCTGAAGTGCAACTGAAAATGACCAGTAATTGAGTTGACAGCAAGAATGAGGTGTGGTGTGAGACCCCTCTCACACTAACCTATGCCCCCACCGCTATGAGGTTTGTTAATCAGTCTACCAGCCCATCAGTAAAATGCACTGTTTTCTGCCCCGTGGGGTGCTCTTGGTGAGTCCTGCCAAAGGATTGACAGCCCCGAACCGAGACGTCATCCTTTCTTTCCTTAGAACCGGACCATAAAAAAACAGGCACGTTGCAAACACAGTAGTGCAGTCAGAATCAGCTAGAAAACTCACACATAGGAGTTATGGCTGCCTGAACCTACGTAGGTTCTATGCTACTCAAAACAGCCGCCTAAGACCGTCGGTGACATGAGTGACAATGGCTGCTGTGGATAGAGCTGGCCACGCACTGCTACAAAATGGGAGACTCCACAAAAGGAGATGAAAGCTATGCCTCGCAAATGGTGCGATGTCTCCTCCATCGCTCTGCGCCCACCGTCGTCAACGTCCTCTGAGTCAGTCATCTGCATGAGCATGTACACCAGCCGAGAAGTCATGGTGTAAATCAGTGAGATAGTGCACGTGCACATGACAAAGCTCCCCCATGAACCGTGGTTAACATGTACATGCACATGCAGAGGTCATGCATCCACATACACACCATAAGCCATGCTCCCTCATACCCTCATCCCCCCCATAGCCTAGCACAGCCACAAAAGTACAATGACGACCACACAAAGGGTTTGGGAATAAAGGGAGAAATATGAGGAAAGGGAACTCATGGATGCAAGACTGTGTACTCACGGATGTAGACCAACTAGAATGGTGGTCAAGAAGTCAGTGAGCTGTCGTACAGTCTGGCCCTACACAATCCGGATGGTGTCCTCATGCAAAAAAGTTTCCATATAATGATGCTCCACATTGATGTGATTTGTGTATGTGTGATGAATTTCATCATTTTCTGCAAGGGCCATGGCACTCTCATTATTACAGTACAAGTGATGGACGATGCAGGCTAACAAAACTCTCCATAGACAACGGAGCCACACACTTTTGCATGCACCGACGACCAATACCATGTACCCTACCTCTGTAGTGCTACGTGTGATGCACCCCTACTTCTCACTCCATCACGAGACAGCCATGCCAAGATCCAGCCAGTGTGGCTCTTACTGTCCATGCTCTCAGCCCTGTCACTTTCGGTGTAGCCCTCCATGACTATAGATGGCTGGTGACGGAACATCTGTCCATGACGTGGGGTGGAGACAACATATCGTACCACACAAATGAATGCAGCTAGGTGCAACGGGTGCTGGGACTGGGAGAAAGGGACCAATACGTTCAAGGCAAAGACAACGTCCATCCGTGTGGTGGTGGCAAGGAACATGAGTGACCCAATGATACAAAGAAAAACAGTAAAGTCTACACCCACACAACAGCATCAGCATCAGAGGCTTTCAATTTGATCTGACCATGTGGGATCATAGGTGTGGAGGCACTAGGTACAATGAGCAAGAGTTTTGAAAAGTGCGAGGCTAACATCTGCACTGAGGCCGCTTGATGCACACATAGAACGCCCTGGATGCGGTCATCTCGATCTCTATTCCTAGACATACCTATGCAGGCCCCAGGTCTTTCATCGTGTGAGTGGACTGCAAGAGATCCACCAACTTCTGGATAACGACGAGATCAGGTGATGCGATGAGCACATCATCCACATAGACAAGCACATGTGGTCCTGACTGGGGTAAAGAAGAGGGTTGGTACTGCGGTGCTACCCACCAGGCCACCCTTCAATACGGTGCAAAGAATCTCTGTTTTCTAGCACCCAGGTGACTGTTTTAGGCCATAGAGGGCCTTCCGTGGTCACCAAACACGACCTGTTCCATCTTCAAAGCCAGGGGGCCAGACCATATAGAGCTCCTCACCATCGAGAGTGCCATGAATGAATGCATTTCTCAAGTGCATCTGGTGGAGCTCCTAGCTATGCTGGGCGACCATGGTAAAGAGCGCAAGGCTGGTGGTGAAATTACCAACCGGCGCAAAGACCTAGTCAAAGTCCACTACCGGTACCTGTGCAAAGCCCTTGGCTTTGAGCCAGTCATTGTACTTGTCCAGCATGCCAAATGGCTTCCTCTTGCGAAGGAAAACCCACATGGCCCTAATGGATTTGCGGTTTGGGGGCAAGTCAACTAGCATGTCCACAGTATGCTAATCAATGGCAGCCAACTCCTCCTTGCAAGCAATATCCTACTTGGCAACGTCAGGAACAG
>SZWC01019629.1:16669-28170 GCA_023375785.1 Penium margaritaceum
CACTTCTTTGCAGGCCACAGATGTCTTTCGCGGCCAAGAAGTTGATTGTCGAACCCAGCTCTCCCCCCCCCACCCCCGCATGTCTTGAAATGGCACCCAGGACTTCCACATCCGGGCAGGAGTCGAACACTGAACAGTCACATCGCGCATGGTGCGCCAGTGACTCACAGACAAGAAGGCCAAGGCTGCAGAGGACGCCGCGGTGAAGCTTGTTGGGTCTGCAAGGGCTAGCGCGTCGCGTTGAAGGACCTGTGCGATCGGATGGATCCCGCCCGCGGCATGGGAAACGGGACTTGGCAGACGCGGTTGAGCGTCTAGATTCTGAGCTGCGTTTGGAAGGAAAGGACGAGTGAGAGAGAGAGAGAGGGGGTTAGAGAGAGAGAGAGAGAGAGAGAGAGAGAGAGGGAGAGAGAGAGAGGACTGAGGTGAGCCGAAGGGCAGCGTCGAGGAACGAGAGAGAGAATATGAAGTTCGGCACGAAGAGTAGAGGACGGTTGGGGTTACACTTCGAGAGAACTCATGAATCTGGCCTGCGGTCAAGTGACTGTCGGGGGGAATGGTCAGATCCCCCAGTCACTTGACGGACGCCACTTGCTTCTCCAATTGTCAGCATGACCATTGTCTTCGACCAGAAACTGTTCAGTTGACGAAACTGTATGGCAACTCCCCGTTCGTAGGTTTAGCGTGGCCTTTAGTTACGACATTCCTGTCGCGATGGACACGACTTGCCTGCCGATACTCCTGTTGCCGGTAAGCGAATCCGGCTCCGGCTCATGATTCGTCTTCCTGCCCTTGCTTCCTCACCATGGACATCTTCGCAGTACACCTCTTGCCCCCGCTCGCGCATGCAAGCAGCGGCAGCAGCACTAACAAAAGCAGGCTTGGCAGCAACCGCGGTGGCTAAGGGTGCGTTTGGATGGCCTCGCACAACCGTGCGACGTCCTCCAGCTGCCTACGGGCGCACGACGTGAGCCTTACTACGTCGCACGACCGTGCAGTCGAGCGTCCGGAGGACAACCACTGGACGTACGACATCCGCGGTCGCACACGCGAGACAGTACGCCGAACTGGACGTCGCACAGATTTCGAGGACAGCACGGCCAATGCGACTCTATCCAAACGCACCATATCCGTCTGCCACAGCAGCAGCGGCACACGGACCGCTGCCACGGCGCAGCTGAAGCGGCGGATGTTGCTGGACTGGCTTTTGAGAGAGGCTGCGCGTTGTGGTGCGCACCAATCCGCTAGAACCACGACACTCCCTCCTCCTCGGTTGCAGCAGCAGGAGAGAAAAAAACAAAAAAACGTTTATCTTGACTGGTTGAGCCTTGCATGCCGATTGATCGGAAGTTGAAAGCATCAAATGGTCTCAAACTGTTTTGCTTCGAAGAGCGATTTAAAGAGAGGTTGAGGTGCAGTTAGTCTCGCTCGAAAAAGAACGTTTTCTGAATCAAATTCAACTCGCGACAAGATGGGCGTTGGTTCGAACGTGTTTCACTTGTCTGTTTGGCCACGTCGACTCAAACAGTCGACGAGGATGAACTAGACCTCAAGAATTTGTTTCTTTTCCGCTGCTCGGAACCACTTATGCTGGAGGCTACATCTCGACCAAGAGAAGACGACAAACTGAATTAGAACGCTAGGGAAATAAATCATGATCTAAAATAGAATATACCCCATTACTGTAATCATTTGTAAATAAATAAAATAATATAATTTTCAAGCCACGAAATTTACTATTCCTTTGTACTTGGCTGTTGATTAGTTCTACATTGGCTTCAAATTAATACGCAACAAAATCCCTGAGAATTTTGGTTTGATTATCCGTGAAAGCAAATAATAGCAACTTAATTGAAATTCGTTCAATCACAGGACTTTGATCGTGTTTGTAAAGGGTGTTGCCCTTCGTGAGTGAGGGCAATGGCCCCACAAATCACAAACGTTGCGTGGACGTCGATAAATTCCACACATGGGCGACCATTGATTTCCTCGCTCGAGGTCGAGAAAACGAATTCGGTCGCCCAAACGCACCCTCTACTCCTGATTTTCACTCACGAGGACATGACACGACCGGGACACTTCATGTTTCAGGGGATGTGCTATACATGGGGGCACCTCCATAACTGTAAAAAAAGCGATCCCGGTTGTTCAAAAACTAAAAGTAAAGACTTTGCAAAAATAATTTCGAATAATTGCAGTAATCCATTAAACCAGAATAGCCACCAAGTGGTGACATTTCTCATACTTTGACCCTGTTCCAACACTTCTATGTGAACACCAAGAAGTTGCAAATCCTCATAGATCGAGAAAATTACATCCAAAACATAAAAAAGTCCCTGAACTCAGAGTGCAAGCATTTTCGTCATTGAATTTTTGGCCTACCGAGTATGTGCCTGACAGACATGGCCACTTTCCTCGACTCCCGGTTCTCCCTTTCCCTGACGCATTCAGCCACTTTCTCTAATGGAAAAAAGATTTTATCGTGAAACGTACCCTCGTTCTAATACTTTGTAATGGATTTATTAACCTCTAGAGATTTATAAAGACACCCCTTGATGTTCTCAACAACCCGCGGCTTCTCTATGGAGTTTCTCACGGCGATCACTCACTACACAGTGTCACACACGTCGATCCACTCGAGCACCCGAGGCCCAACATATTTACAATTGTGTTTCATGTATTCTGAGCGGGCACTCAATATGTTTGATAGTTCTCATTGAAGTACAATCACTGCTTGATATGAATTATTCAATTGTCTAAGATTCTTCTATCGTCTTTTGCTTCGCACCTCATCCATGTGAACCGTCCACACTTCGTATGAAAGTGTCGCAATGCCCGAGGGACAGCCGTCACATAAACTACAAGACCTCAGCCTCGCACGAGTTTTCAACGCATCTCCACTGTCCAGAGCATTGCAAAAATCGCAATGACAACAGTGAAAATAGCGAGTGCACCAGGCCAAGAGCAGTGTTAACTGGTGAAGACTCTGGCGCCGAAGATCAGCACCAAGTAGGCTACAGCACTCTCCGAGAGAACCAGGTCGCATGTGTAACCTTCAAGGTCAATGGCATAGCACTGAAGAATCCAATATCCAGTCTGGTGACAAAACCCTCAGGCTTGTCAAACCCTTCTCCCGGGCCATTCCCTGCCGAGGGAACACCTGGCACAATGAGAGGCACCGACCAACAAGTTCTCCATAGAGAAGATGAGTACGAGAAGTTCTCACGACTAAAAATCCTTAACGCCCATCTGCTCAAACATCTCAAGGTGACAATGGAAAAGCTTCGAAATGTGCACGTGCAAAAAGCACCACTCACTAAGGGAAGATCCAATGCTTAAGCGAGCCCTAAACTCAATGAGCACTTCCTCTGCAGTTCGTTCAAGCAAAATCCAAAGGACCACCGCTTGATTCAGCTTTCTGGACTCTTCATCCTGGCGCTGTTGTTCCAGACAGTCGCACAAGAGTTTTCCGGGCTTCCAGTAATTCTCGCATAGCTAATTATCCCCTATATCAACGGGGTTAATCTCCACCGAAGAGGAATCCTTCAATTGAAACCTTCCGCCTCTAACATGTGGATTGTGGCCCTATGGACACCATTCGTTGGATTCCTACATCCGAGCATTCCAGTTGGTAGTATTGATGCAATTAGCTACCGTTGGCCAATATGAACGGCTCACATTTGAGGAGTATCTTTGTCAATCAATGGAAAGAAGCGACACATGCCTCTCGACGAGCGACCCAAAAAAGCGTACCACCTGCCCGATGAGAAAAACTTGCACGAACTGGTGGCCAATATGAACGTTTCGCATTACCACGTACCAGGATTCTTAAGATCGCAAAGTTCCACAAGCAGTACGAGGATGACAAACTAGATATACAGTTATGAGTATGACCGAGGGGTTGTCAAAGTCATAGAGCCACACCAAAAGATGGAGAAGTTTCCCATGTCTTGTCAGCATCAACATGGTTTGGGAGCTGGTTAACACAACAAAACAAGGGTCCTTGCAGGAGAAATCAATGACTTACAACTGTAGATCCGTCGACTTTGCAAACCACTCTGACTGCAAAGAGGAAACCTTCACAACGTAAAATTTTGGAGGAATTGCCCGATAAGGGACCATGCAATGATCTGCCTGCATGATATCTTGCACCGACTCTTTTTGCATGTGGATAGGAGCGGCTTAGTCTATGTCAACATCAATAGCAAGAGGCGGCACCTGCCTCTAAACGAGCAACCAAGTATGGAGCAGCGGTTATGGGAAGGAGTAGAGGAGGCACCGGTAGAGGAAGTTGAACTAGTTGTAAAATGATGCATACAACTGATGTCATTGGACGTGACACAACAATGCATGAAATGTGTAGTAGAATCATGGCTAGTCCATGTGCAATTAAGAGAAGCTGAGGAAAACATGGTAGCAAACACGATAACATAAACAGCATCGACCTCATTTGTAACTATTTCGGAAGAGTTTGCATCCCCGGTAAACTTGTTTGAAGATTTTTTCCCTTAGGAAGTGCACCAAGATTTTCCTTGGAAATACAATGTTGACGTAACACGCTTTCTCTCTAGCTCCTGCACAAAACTGATCGTCCAATTTTGCAAAAGGGCATCCAGAGTTTGCTACAGGGGTTTTACTCTCCACCTGGCTCTTGGGGAAATCATTATCAACGACTTGTGCAGGGAGACTCGAATATTTTGAGTCTCCGGAGGCCCATTTCTATTTTACCTCAACCTCTCGTTCTAGATCTAGGACGAGTGGGATATTACTTTGAACTTGTGAGTTTCCACATTTTTACATAGAAAAAAACTCAGAGTTCATACGAATCAAACTAGACTTTTGGTTTCTACACAATGGCACAACATTGTTGCAGACGAGGCATGTCCGGTAGTTTCGCGCTGGTGCTTTTCATTTTCTTCGCACATCACTTCCTCACTCTCTATCTCTCGCCTTGCTTACTTCATGAGGCAAGAAGGAGAGGGCGAGGACGAGGGCCAGAGGGCCTGAGGCCACAGGCCTCGACCCTTGAGGCCTTGCCGCCTCCTGGCCGTCGATCAAGCATCCAGCTCAATCGGCAGCCGACGGTGGTCGGCCGATGGCTAGCCAGTCACCTGTCTGGACGCTGGCCGTCCAGCCGACCGGCAGCCATCTGGCCGATGGCCTGTAAAGAGCTGGCCAGCCCTCGTAATGGCGAGGGGTGGTGTCCAAGCACCCCTCTCAACTGCACAGAGGGAGGGCCAAACCGGCCCTCCCGCTATATTCCTCCCCACTTGTTATGAACTGTCTTGGTTCATGACCAACAAGTAGGAGTTCCACATGGTGAGTCATAAACATTTTGAAAGCAAATAAATAGTTTCCATCAACAGCTACACTTGAACACGTGCATGAAACTTGGACCTAAGATGTAGCTTGTCCGCCAGCACAACCATGTTCGACGTCTCGAACCTCATGTGGTTCCTTCATGAATGCCACCCAATGTGAAAATTGTTCACTTTTCTCGTGTTCAGGTGGTGCTCCCTGCCACACATCGATCTGTGCAAGCTCACTCTAGTTCACGTTGACCAACCCTATGGGCAACCGAGATTCGAGCCCTCATGAGTTCTAGGACTCGTCCACAACCGGCCCAGTGAACAAGGTATTTCGTACCAATGTGCAATCTGAGTGTATGCTCTCAGTGCTGGAGTAGGCAAAAGACCTTGTATTGGCCGTCAGTAGCAAGGACAGTTCCTTAAGCCGTGTATGGAGTCAACATTCTTACGTGAAACATGTCATGTATCTCCATACTCGGTGAAAGCAATAATCGGCATGCCACTAGCTCAATGCGTTCATGATGGGAAATGACCCAATCCACTTCGGTGGAAGTTTTCACATTGGTGACAACTCCATCCAAAGGTTCATAAGCATTTATTCACCGATGTCAAATGAGACCTCATGACGATGTTTTTTGGCATATGCTTTTTCCCGTTGTGAGCCGCTTGAAGGTCATCCTTCAGCTCCTATAACATGCAGTTACTATGCTTGGCAGAGGCTTGAGCCAAAGGAACCTATCCTTCTATACTCCCACACTTCACTAATGAAGAGGGTACCATCGGATGGTGACCATTGTTCAACACAAACAATGTGAATTCAGTGGACTTGTTCACCAAGTTGTTTATCATAAACTTCACTGGTGGTAGGAGTTTGTGGTAGAGTCCAAGCACATGCGTAGCTTCTGCTCCAAAGTGCGATTATGTGCTCTTTTTGTCTGTTACTTTGAGGGTAAAATGCTCTGATATTTGTGACTCGCTGCCAAAGTAATCATGCATTCTTTGCCAAAACGTACTAGCAACTTTTCTATCACAATCAAAGATGATGCGCAACGGTAACGGTGCTTCACAACATCCTTGAAGAAGCTACGAGCGGTCTCCTCTGTATTCACATCAGTAGTTATAGGAATGAATTATGTCATCTTCAAAAAAAAATTCTACAACCACTAGTATTGCATCGTGGCCACATGTCGTATTCAGAAGACCAATAGTTAAATCCATGCTGACGCACTACTATGGAGTTCCCAGGATGGAAAGATGATAGAGAAGTCTAGCATGATTTTTTTCCTAGCCTTGTTCCAAAGGCATGAGTCGCATGTCATGCAATAGTTATGGATATCAACAGTGTATCGTGGCCACTGATAGTGGTTCGTGAGTGCATGTTCACTCTTTCAAGGTCCCACATGACCTCAAACCGGAGGGTCATGGAACTTGGAGATAACCTTCGCTCGAAGGTCTCCTGATTCCGGTAGAACGATTTGTTCTCTAGGCCAAAGAATTCCTGGAACATCCATCAATTTGTACTTGTCCACATTCTGAGAGTCTTGGAACCAAAAATCCACACAATGCTTTATCCATACCCTATTTCCAAAGCAGTTGTAGTGGATGATCTCTCGAGCTGGTTGTCGCAGGGATGCAAGGGGGTCTCGTGTTGGCAGTGTAGCGTACATGCGCAATGTCTAGCCTTATTGTGCACGCGCGTTTGGCCGTGCATCTATGTATTCCTTCAAGTTTGTGAATTACACTTCACTCATGTAGTCACACAACGTCTTCCAACTTATCCAAGTCTAGCTTGTTGTCATCGTGGTGGTCTTATCTTTGAGCTTCTAGCTAGCAAAGACATGACGTAAGTACTCCAACAGGAAGCACTTTGGGTACTAGAAGGTGTGGATCCCATCGCGCTTGGTGAAGCTTTCGGTTTCTTTCACAAGTGCGGTGAATCACTCAAGTAGGTATTGAGCGAGCTACATAGCTACTTGAAGTCCTTGATCTTATGGAAGGCACGCTGCGCCTCGTTGCATTGGATGAACTTCTTATGGCTTATCGAGCAAAATTCCTCCCACGACATGGGCTACCACTCAAGGTGTGGCTGCTACGTGTCTCGCTCCTTGACCACGAACTTGAAGAGCTTGTCTTCAAGCCGCGTCATGGCAAGGTCGTACCACTAACCGAGTGGAGCCTTTTGGACACGCAGGATATACTCCATACAGTTTAACGTGTCATTCAGCTTCACGCCCTTCCATAAGATCTCCACACTGTGGAGGCAGGATGTGTTCATGACAGGTCCCCGATGTGGTCGAGGTAGGCACATCCTCGCTACCACTAGCAGTGGCACTAGCACTCGTGGCTCGCTGCAATCACTACTGCATCCGCACTTGGGTCATGCTCTATAATGCCTTGTCAATTTCATTACATCGGTGGGTTGCCTCATGAGCGGCCAAACGCTGCAACTGGTGATCACGGTCGAGATGCGTGATGCTCTGTCCGATGTGGGCCAATAGGTTGGTGAATGCAAACTTCAAGTTTTCAGACCGCAAGATGATGACATTGAAATGAGCAAGCACACCTGGCGATGAGCAGTAGTTACCTTGTAAAGGGTTTGGCAATGGAGGATTTTGCAGCAAGCAATTCCCAATGCTATCCAGACGTTCGAGGCACAAGCAATGACAGGCTTCACAAAAAATGGCACAACTTCAAAGAATTTGACTGACCCTTCAGCAACGGACCCCTCAGGCTTGGCAACCCTCTTGCCTCTACCGTTTCTCATTGAGGCAACACCTGGAATGATGGAAGGAGGCATCAATGGGCAGGCTTGCAGGCTCACAGGTTCACAATGACGAACTATACCAGATACTATTGAGACTCAAGAGCCTGAATGACCATGTGCTCTAACAACTTACCATGGAGGAGGTAGCACACACAGAAAATAGAAATCACTTGAATGAACCACAAATCCAGCCGGCACTCCTCGAGCTGTTCAATCCTGCAAACTCAAAGGGAACGGTGGTATGGATGTGGCTGACAAGTTTGGATGTGTACTTTGCCGCTGAAAGGGGTCAACGACAAGCGAGAGAAGATTGGCTTCGAGGATTTGCTTTTTCATGATGCAACAATGAGTTTTTGGTCTAATTTCAAGGACATCCAACGGTAGCAGGAGACTGGCAGAATATGATCAATGGCTCATGCAACCACTCTGGCATCGTCAATGGCATGCATTTTTACCTCTCGAGCAGATCAATCCAACAATGCAAAATGTTATGACATCATGAAAGAAACCGGAATGATTTTACATGTTGTGTCCTTGAAGATTGTACATGGTACAATCTTCAACGCTTTCATCAACAATCAAGTATGATAGAGCACACACGATACTTCAAGGAAATCATCATCAACAGTGACGTTACCCCCAATGAAGTGTGTTTTTACTTAAACAATAGCCTCAAGTGATACATTCAGTGAGCCATTGCAATGTTTGGTATTCAGGAAGACCTTTGGCAAATGATAACCACATTTGATTGCGTTGATAGCACGAGCTACAATTCTTGGATGCAATAGTCCAAACACTGGCAACCCCGAAGCCACAATTGTTACCATACCGCAGGGAAGTTTCAATTGATAGAAACCTCCTACTTGATGGAAATCACCATCGTTGATGAGGGAGTTCAACAGCTGTACTGGAATTGAAGAAAGTTGAGTCACATCTTGTGCAAATCTTGAAAGTGGCAGGAACAAGCTTAAACAAGGAGGAAGTTGCAGAAGAAATCCAAGGATTCAAGAAAAGGCAGAGGATAGGAGTAGACGGCAACAATCCTGTCCAGTCAGAAATCCATGCCAATTGATTGCCCAGCTGAATGGCTCTCAATGCCCCAGATGAGGGTTCCTAAGATCCTGAAGTTTGACTTGAAGACCAACCAGAAAAATTTCCACAACTGCAACCAAGGGGGTGTGAAAGCAAAAAAAACAAAAACAATACCTGCACCACTGGTGGAGGAGTTTTTACAATATTGTAAGGAACAATGTATCTTTTTAACTAGGGATTGCGAACCAAACCACAGGTGTTTGAAAGAAAAACCATCGATGATAGAATAGAGATCTTACAACTTCATGAATCACTATGATTGTAAATCGTGGAGTTGCAAGATGTAACTATGTGAAGGAATTGCCCAATAAGCTACCATAAAATCATCCTTGGGAACTATTTCCTCTATCAGCACAACCTGCAAGATGATTGGTCTAGTAGGGAAGTTTACATGAACATTGATTACAGAAGGTGATATCTGCCTCTGATCAAATGACCCACGGATAAAAGAATGTTAGAGAAAGGAGTGAAGGCAGAAGCAGCGGAGGAATTTGCAGTAACTGAAACCCAATGCATGATGCCGATATCACTGGACATGGCCAGGGGTTGCCTGCAATGCGGAGCTCAGACGCAGTACGTCGACGTGGGGCTTGAGGAAGATAGCAAGACAGGGCAGTAGAAGCAACAAAAACAGCCTCATTGGCATTAACACCTGAAATGTTTGTAGCCATCTAAGTGGAGTTTACACCACTTGTGGAGGAGTTGGAAGGAGTTTAACCTGAAAAGATACCCTCAGAGTTACCTCCGCAATGGATTGTTGATCATCTGGTTGACGTGCAGCCGGAAAGTAAACAAATAGTCAAAGGGACCTATCTGATGAGCGACTACAAACTGACCGAGCTGAAAAAACAGTTGGACGAGATGTTCAGTCAAAGGGATCACAAGACTATCCACTTCATCCCGTGCAACCCCAGTATTATTTCATCAAAACAATACTGGGGTTGAACGACATCATCATCGAGAACCGCCACCTCCTTCCGCAAGCAGATGAACTTTTTGACCAATGGCAACGAACAAGGGTTCTGACCACAACCAACCTCCAGAGAGGCTTGCATCAGATTTTTATATGTGAGGAGGATACCAATTAGAAAGAATATGCACTCGACGTGGACACTTTGATCTCACAAGCATGCCATTTGAACTCACAAATCCCCCAAAAATGAATACAACAGCAGTGAACAACAACTTTTGCTCGTACCCTGATGACCTTGTCGTTGTAAACCTTGCTGACTACCAGGTGTACAATCACACGCTGGTGGAGCACACGGACACATGCAACAATTCCTCAAGATTTTATGAAAAAAAAAAAAAAACATTGAAGTTTTTCTTAGGCCCGTGCTGACTCAACAGGTAACAGCGGAAGCAAAAGATTCACCAATCCCAATGGGGTTTTCACCAGGTGAACCGTCAGAGTCGCTGATCCCATGCCGTTCTGCACGTGATCCTTATGGCCTAGGTCGCTTGGAGATAATTTTGAAGCACGTGCGGTTGTCCCTCTGTCGTAAATGTGTTTGCCAGGTTACCAATGCTTGTTTCCAGGTGCATTTCCTCCTTTCACCGTCGTTTTTTGTGAGGTCTGCGATCTTCATGACTGCAAAGATTTGCAAAAGACTTGTGCAAGGTTGCTGTGCATGAGTGAAGTAGGCATGTTAGGTAAGAATAAAACTGAAAATTTTGACTGGGATTTTGACCAACGTTAACTTTGGCTGCCCTCATCCCAAGCTCGAATTAGCACAATTACATTTAATTTGGTTTTCAATCAATCATGGAATACTTGGATTTCATTCTTACTGTGACCTGACCTTTTTTTTCTCTTTCCTCCATGCAATTCAACATGTTTTAGGCTTGATTAACAGCTTGCACAGGTGTCAAGAAAGGTCAACCAATAATTTCTTATCACCAATGTTTTTGTAACCGCAATTTCCCATCAGTTTGGAAAGTCAAGACAGAAACAAAGCTGACAAATTGAAGCAAAACTGAGCGAAACTAATTTGAGCTTCAACTTTGACAGTAAAGTTTTCCAGTTTCAACTTTCCAAAACTCAACTTTGTTCTGTTTCATTCCGGCAAGATCCTGGTCAGAGTTTGCTTTGTTTCGACTTGGAAATCAAGTTGAAACAAAACAAGATAAGACGAAATATAATCTCGTTTTGACATTCCATTCTTTACGGTGAAGTTGTTGGCTACTACTCCACCACCACTGTGCTCTGATACCAAGTGTTAGGCCGAGTAGAATGTAGATGGTGAACAAGTTTCATTGTTTCTTCCATAACGTACACAAGTCCAGAATTTCCTCACATGGATGTTTCTATACTTACATTTGTGCCCCAAAACGCT
>SZWC01019629.1:28452-52194 GCA_023375785.1 Penium margaritaceum
TTTCTACACAAGCCAAAAGTTCTATGGAAAACTGTGTGGATTTAAAAAAATAAAATCAGTTGACTTCCTTATGGTGCTAGAATTCTACAAAGGCACACCTTGATTTTCTCTTTACATCCCCAAATTTCTTTACGGAGTTTGTCAAAGCAGTCTCTCACAATGTGGCATCATACCTGTTGCTCAACTCAATTTCCCAAGATCCAGAGCATAATTCATTGTTGTTTCCAGTATATGTATGAGTACTTAGCATTTCCGAAACTTGTCATTAAAGTACACCTACTCAGGAGCTCATAACAAATTCATAGCAAGTTACATCTCATCGTTTAGTGGACTATCCTACATTCTAGGTTAAAAATTCAGTTCCTTAGAGAGGAAATCAGAAGAAGAACCGTTGTAACAAGGTGTGCCCTTGTTCCAGGTGAGGCTCGCTAGTCAAGCCTCACTCATCTGCTTGCGAGCAAGACTCGCCGGCACCATCCTACATACGAGGGTAATTCTTCCCAGTGTTCAAGGACTTGTGACACTGCAATGCCCTAAACTATGCTACTTATTGAGTGACCTAGTTGAGTCTATCAAAACTCAAACTTCAGAATCTTGCCTAGGTTTCCGAAACTCCAGTGCCAAGCTATGCCAACACGAGAGTGTGAAAAGGAGGTTTTCCAATCAACAATGAGCAAGAGTTGATTGTGACATGGAATTCTGATGATGGAGATGGGTTGCACCATCAGGAGGGAGATGATAATACATAAGGTGCTCAACTCCGTGAATGCAGAGGTACAATCACGGTTTGACACCTCCAGTCATTAACCCGGCATGCCCTGCACATCAACCACCACCATGCAAAGGAAGAGTACATGCACTGAGAGATTAACAAGACCCCTTGGACAATATTGTGGCGGAGATACAGCCCAGTTGTTCAAGTTGGGAAAGGATAGACGAGGATGATAGAGCCTTAGCTAAGAATTCTTCCTGTTGTACGGCTCCACTGATGTCACAGAGCTGCAGTGTTCTCGCTTCCACCTCCCCACGCAAAAAGTAATCTTCTATGCTTATGTGTTTTGTGCATGGATGTAAGCACAGCATCATTGGCTTTAATGCAACGTGTGGCAGAGCTGTCACTGTGTAATGGTTTGGCAGACACATGTACGCCTAATTCCTCAAGCGGTTGTGTAAGACAGATCCCCTACACACTGCCTCTCCCTATTTCATGTGCTCAGCCTCAGCAGAACTGCGTGTGAAACATGACTGCCTTTCACTACTCTATGAAATGACAGTTCCCCACAAACAGAACACATAGCCACCATGGCTGCAAGCTGCTTGATCATGAGCATTTTTGCTGTTACTAAATCCATCCATTGGTGGACCTGCAGAGAGAGCGATGACCAAACCAAGTGCGGATGTGTCCAGAACAAAGGGCAGCAGCTTAAGACATGCCTTGTGATGTGAGCTGCATTGTTGCTAAATGATTTGGGCCATACCAGTTACTGCACATGCTATGTCCTGATGTATCGTGGTGGTAAGGTACAAGAAGGTACCAGTGATTTTTGTACAATGTGGGATTGGTGTCATGGCCGTAGGTTGTGGTCAGTGCATCCAACAGGTGTTCACAGATGCCTGGACTCATGGGAGATTGCTGCTGCAGTAGATGATGCACTGTGTGTTGAAACTGTGCAGTGAGATGGGCAATAAACCGTCCTTGATGCAGGGGTAGAGTTTGTGATGCACAATCGCTTGTGATTATCATCCCAAAAAACTGTGGGCCTTGCCCAGATCTGCTATGTTGTAGTGCGGCGTGAGCATTGCCTTGGTGTGTTCAATGAGTGCGGATGAGGAAGAGAATTATAAGGTCTTCCACGTAGACCAACAGAGAGATGGGAATATCATTCTCCCATCGCTGAAAAAACGAGGAAAAAAAAAGACCCTGTGGAAAACCACCAACCTACAAGGTGCATCATAACTCCCTGTTTCAGCACCTAGGAGCCTGTTTTAATCCAAACAGGGCTTTCACCAGCAGTCATGTTTGGTCTTCTCCGTCCTAAAAAACCTCAGGTTGTTTCACATGCAGCTCTTCTTCCAAAGGCCCATTTAAGGAGGAACTTATCAAATCCATTTGGTGGATGCCCTGCTCCTCATGTGCAGCTAGTTCCAACAGAGCACGGCTTGTCCCATACTTCCCAACCGGTGCATAGATGTCTATGAATTCCTGCCATGGTATCTGATTAAACCCCTTTACTGGAAATTAATGGCCTTTTGGCCAGGTGGAAGAGGAACCAGCTCATACACATTGTGCTCAAGCAGGGCATTCAACTAAGCTATCATGGCTTTCTCCCATTCCATTGCATCCGGACACCTTGCCTCGGCGAGGGTCATTGGTTCTATCATGCTGTGATCGCCAACAGTGATACATTTTATATGAAAGAACTGTCTATAATAGACACGTAGAAGATCATACAATGACTGCCGTACAGTCTCAGGTGGTGGTAGTTGAGCAGTTTGTGAGTTGGAAGAAGGAATGTGAGGTTGTACGCCTGGAGTTGACTGTTGATAATTCCAACTTGAGCTCCCCAAATCTGCAGATGAAAGCAGGTCTGCCGGAACTGGGGTGGCATTGACACCATCTCACACTGCATGGACCCCATGGCCAGGCTCAGATGCATGAGACGGGACAAACACAGGCACAATCACGTACTAGGGGTAGTGCTCTGGCAAGAAGTGAAAAGGCACACGATGCAGTACACAAAACTACTTGTACAACATGTGCTCCAGAAATGAGGCTTGCAAAGGAGACAGTGAATCATAGGATCCCAAACTGCCAAGCTGTGGAAGAGTGCGAGACGCCAGCAAACATACACCACTAACCGTGTGGACAGAGTTTTGTTTCTCTTCTTGTTTGTGAAAACCATACAAAAGCCATTGTGCCCCACATCCTGGCTTGCTAGAGGTCGGCTTTTTCCTTGAACCATTGTTCCCTGGGGATGACTCACTGGGGCAATGGACCTTGTGGAATGCAATTCCACACCCATGTGATGTATTTCACAGCCTCTTTCCAAAGTCCAAAGGACAGTCCAGACTCAGTGAGCAGTATGCTCAATGCATCACCTCATCATCATCAGCAGAGTCGATGCAACATCATCAACACAGTGCCATATATCTGCGATCCTATATTGCTGTGGCATGTAGAGAGCAATGATTTGGTGCTCACTACCCTTTGACTTAAGTTCTATGGTTAGAGCACCCAGGATCTGTTCCTCAATTTCATCAGTGTACATCCATCCTATCGCTCATATTTGAGTGCGTGGAGGTCGGTGCGGGCGATGCATCGTCGGCATTCCAGATAGCACTGCCACGTCTTAAACACGTGTGCCACTGCAATCATTGCACGCACTGCCTAGTTGAGTTCCTGCCCATGCAGTTTTTACGACATGTACACAACCGGCTATTCATCCATTGTCTTGAAGTAAACTTTTTCCACAACTCCACTCAGTAGTTTTACGAGGGAGATCAGAAAGAGGCACTGACACCTGGGTGTAGTCTTTTCCGAGTCGATAGTAGTAGCTGCAGAATCCCCTTAAAAACCAGACACTCCAGAACATTGGTTGATGTCATCAAATGAATGGTGGCCTCCACTTTCTTTCTGTCCATGGTGATCTGCCTGCCGCTAATGATGTGGCCCAAAAACTTGATCAAACAGCAAATGAAGTCACACTTCAAGATTGTTTTGTAGAGACTCTTTCATTGTAAACTCTCAATAACGTTTTAGAGATGTCCATTACGCTCCTCCAGGGTGTGGCTGTAGACGAGGATTTTTTCAAGGTACACAACGACAAAGTTGACATGGTAGTGCGAAAACACTTTGTTCATTTCCACCATAAACGTTTCACGGAAATTTGTGAGTCCAAGCGATGTAATAAAGGCTGCATACGGTTCCATTCCCCAGAGATTCAGAGGGATCCAGATCCGTGCAACGGGTCCTGCACCTGGATCCGGAACCGGGGTAATGGATCCTTGGATTCACGATAGTGGATCCGGATCTGGAGATTTGTGGACCATGCATGGATTGTTTTCACCAACCATGACTTTCACGGTTTTTTTAATCTGTCTACTTGCTGGTGACACTAAACATCTTCCCACACGTTATACATTCACACAGACATTTTCATGGAAGATATTCACACACACATTCATGGAAAAATCATCTCAATGATGCACAATCACTGGGTACTTGACAGTGAAGTGTCTTCAAGATGTCATCATGGCACTTATGCCGAGTCCAAGTCTAAGCATGTTCAGGTCCCTCCCCCCCCCCCCACTGTTACCTGCACCCTCACCTTCCCCCCATCTGCACCATCATCTTCACCCTCTTCTTCCAGCTCTTCCTCAAGAGCTAGATCACCACGACGACGTGCGCTCACCCATGCCTCCTCTGCTACCAACTCTGGTGCTACCTCTCCGCTAGGTGCTACTGGGAAGTTCACCAGGGTTGGATCGTTGATCCAGGACTTCAGCAGCTTGGGGTTCTCAACAGTGAGGTCTACCAGAGACTGCCTAAAGTCAGTGATGATGTGGCGGCCCAGAGAGAAAAGCCTTTCAGAGGGCATGCTCATGGCTGGAACTGCTAGGAGGTCCAGTGCTTCGAGGTGGAATGTCGAGTACTTTTTCTTGTACTTGCGCAAGTACATGAGGATCTTGCACTTGCGGGGCTTCTTCTCGTCCTTTGCCCAGGTGTCCACCTCGACCTCCAAACTGGAGGGCCCAGCCTGTGAGGTGGTTGCTATGCTGAGCTCCGCAAACATGTCAGCGCCTGCATCTTCCAGTGCGGCCTCCATGATGTCCGGCTCAGACTGAATCCTTGCGCTGCGACGTGGCTGCGGGATGCTGGCTGTGGCGGATGTTGTCACTACTGCAGTAAAAACAGAACTTAGGTTAGTCTTTGGGACAAACAGTGCCGTTGTCTCAAACATGACTATACATAATTGTATTTCACCTGATGCTGCAGCTGCTGTGGATGAAACAGCAGCAGAGTCTGTGTGGTTTTTAAGCTGGAGCTGCTGTAGACCGTTGGTACTGCCGGTTGCAGCCACGGCTGTGGCAGCCTCCTTTGCAGCTCTGCACAGCTCCACCTGCAAGTAGTACGGCCTCAGAATCTCCACCACCTTCACGTGTAGCTCTGCTGGGGTGGCAATGCCGACCCTGGGATGCACGTTTGCGTAGAAATGCAGGCGGAACCGAGGGTCGAGGGCGGTTGCCAACACGTGGCGGTCAGTGCACGACTTTGTGTACTTGTCCAGCTTGGCGATGCTGGATGTCATGCCCTCCTTGAGCTCAACCAACAGCTGTTCCTTGCAGTCCAGACGGCCAGCCTGTCCTTGGCGCTTGCTCTTGCGCTCTGCTGCCACGGCTTTCACGACCCAGTTCTGCATCTTGTCGAGGAGGGAGGAGTAGAAGGGAATGACAAGGGGGAGGGTGGGATAGGAAGACCCGGATATGTCATTCGTGAAGCCCTTGTAGGGCTTCACGATGACAGTGACGAGCACAATGAGCTCCCAGTCCTCATAGGTTGGCTTCAGGTGTGTGCCATCCCTGCCATACAGATCCAGCCACTCCTCAAGTAGAGACTGCACAGCAATCACGTGCTCACACATGTCCAAAGTGATGTTCTACCTTGTATCGGTGTCCAGGTGGAGGGACTTGTACGTCAGTCCCTCCACCTGGACACCGCTGCTTCAATGGCTTGTTGCAACGACTCTTCACGTGGTGGCGTCCGTGTCACAAACACCGCGATGGCCCTGACTTACTGAATGATGGCCATCACGCGTGGCTGCTTCAACGAGTCTTCCACGGCAAGGTTCATCACATGGCCGAGGCACCTGATGTGCCCGGCCTTGTCGAAGGAGTTGTTGTTGGGGACCATATGGTTGTCAACGAGGAGTCATTAGTACTCTCGTTGTCAATGGTGAGACAGAAAACTCTGTCCCACAGCTCCCACTGCTGCAGTGCTGCTTTCAGCTTGTAGAAGAGGTTTTTGGCTGTAGCCCCACCCTTGATGGCCGGGAAGGCGAGGGCGATGGCGCGCACGTTGTAGTCGGTGTCAATCCAGTGCGCCATTGCTCCTAGGTACTTGACATTGTTGCAGGCTTTCCAGCCGTCGTTCATGAAGGAGATGGCCAATATTGACTGCTGCCAGCTGCTTCTTGATGCGCTGACGGAACGCCTTAGCACCGACGTGGATGTAGCGGGCGACGGTCATGCGGTCAGGAATAGCTACTTTGGGGTTGGCGTGCGCAAATGCCTTGGCAAGCCAGAAGCTCTCCATGGACAGAAACAAATGGTGTTTTTTTCACTGCATGCTTCCACATCATGCAGTGAAAAACCTTCTTGTTGAAGATGTAGCCGACCCCCGCCACACCACGCGCAATTGGGTTGTCTTCAGGAGCTGCTACTTCTCCGCCATCAGCATCCGCGACTGCAGTTCTTGCCTCCTGGAACTTGTTGGCAGCGACAAGGGCTTTCAGTTCCCGCCACATGTCTCGGTGGATGAGGCGCATGTGCTTCCAGAGAGCGCCGGTGGTGCCGTTCTTGGCCGATAGGCTGACTGTTTTTGCTGGGTCCTTTGTGTAGTGCAAGCACATACCTCGCGCAGTTGGAACGACACCCAGTTTTTTTCAAGGACCCCCAGATGAGGGAGTTCACTCTCTGTCGTTTGCGCTTGTCGCCGACGGCGCCCTCCTCTTCGTCTTCATCCTCATCGTCTTCCTCGCCGTGCACCTCGTCTTCATCAGCGGGACGGGTGGTTTCGTCTTCAACCATGATGGCTAGTAACAGGAAACATAGCTGCTAGATGTCAAACAAGAAGACACACCCAGGTGTTGTTCTTCACCCAGGTGTCCGGCTCAGACTGAATCCTTGCGCTGCGGCGTGGCAGTGCAACGACGGATGGGTTGCGCTCTTGCGGACGACCAATGATGCAACGATGTCCATCGACGGCTGCCTTTGTCCAAACCATATCCAGCCATCCATGGTGCTGATGACATTGTGGGGCTACAGGTGGTTGGTCAGTCAACACATAAGAAGATATGAGACCAATGAACTGTCAAAGCGCCATCTCCAGGCTGGCGACTTGACAGGTTTCACGCAGTTGACATGCATGATGCATGTGCAAGCCACGCGGACATGTCGCAAAATAGATTGTCGTTCCAAGATATGGCACGCATGTTGAGCTGTTTGATTTAAAAAATGCGCAAATGAGTGTGCTATGTATTTGATTTGAGCGGGAGGTCTAGTCAGGTTTTTTTACCCCAACCCCCCCTCCCTCTACCCTAGGATCTGGGTCAGGATCCGCAGATACAAGCCAGATCCACAATCCTGGATCCGGAACTGTGAATCCGGATCTGCATCCGGATTCATGGGTAGGGTACCGCAAAGCCCAGGATCCGTGTGCAGCTTTAGACGTAATCATTAAATCAAAGTGCTCGTACATGCTGCAGAATACTTTCTTCTCAATGTCTTCATTAAAGACATGGATCTGATGATAACCTCTATGTAGGAAAACATCGGTGAAAATTCTTTCCCAGATAATTTGGCAAAAAGGTTTGTTCGCTCGCGGAAGGGGGTACCAGTTTCAAATGATGATGTCGTTCAACGCTCTACAATTCACACACATCCGCATCTCACCTGTTACCTTTATCCCATGAAGTTCAGGTGCTACATAGGGTGATGTGGATGGCCTGATGAACCCCTGACTGGGTATCTCATTCAGCTGCTTCTTCAGTTTGGTTAGCTTGTGGTTGCTCATCCCATAGGTCCCCTTGACCGCCAGTTTGCTGTCTAGTTCCAGCTCTATGTGGTGATAAATGCTTTATCATGGAGGTAGCTCTAAAGGTAGTTCTTCAAGAAAACTCCTTCAAACTCCTTGACGAGAGATGCAAACCCCTCTGGAATAGCCACAAGATTATTATGTGTCGTGGCTCATGTGGTTGCGTTTGTCGCTATGATTTATTTTTCTTGTTTCTATGGGGAGAAGCCACGCTTGTGCTCCACATTGCAAGTATCTTTCAGCCATGTCCAATGATATCAGTTAGCATTCGGTGACTGCTGCAGCTTCCCTGTTGCTTCCACCTCTGTAGCTTCTTGTAACTGCCATTGCATTGTGGGCCGGTCGATCAAAGGCAAGTGTCTTTTTCAACCGTTAATGCTGACGTAGACTGCTCCGCTGCACCAGGCTACCTCTGGATTGTTTTGATATAGGAAAGCTTTTCTGCAGATGATTTTGTGGTCGCTCATTGGGCAATTTCTCCATATTGTTACATCATGTAGATCTCTGATTTGCAGTTGGAGAGGTCCGCAAAGTCAATGGATCTACATTTTCCTGTCAACATTCCTACCTTCGAACACCCATGTTCAGGTTGTGAACCCAGTTTCTGACATATGGTGTTGCTTATGAAACTTTGATAAGCTCCTCCATCAAGTAATGACTGTGCCATTTTGTGAAATCTTTAAGCTCTCAAGTTTACTCGTAGCCGTGTCACTGGTTGTTTTTCCTCGTGCCTTTCCTTGAACTTTGCGATTTAAGAACCCCGGTCTACGGCTCAGTGAGCCGCTCAGATGGACGGTATGTTGGCACAGATTTTTCTCACCGAGCAGGAGATTTCTCATCTGCTCCTGCCCTTTGTCGTTTTGTGACTCCTCATTTTACGCTGTGACTTACCTCCTTTTATGGCACGTTGTTTCCATTTCTGACAGTCGCACCAGATGTGCCCGGGATTTTTTCAAGTCCAGCACAGCTGTTGTTTGCACTGATTGAGTGTGTCAATGTCCATCAGAGACAAGGTTTTGTTGATTATGAAATCCATCTGCCACGATATGGATTGTGGCCTTAGCATTGCCAACATTTGGATTCCTGTATCCGGGCATTGTTTTTGGCACTGTCAATGCAATTGGCTGCTGCAATCATTGGTGAAAGGTCGTCCTAGATTCCAAACATCAAGATGTCTTGCCTGATGTCACTCCTGAGGCCATTTCACTAGAAGCAGACGTCATCGGGAGCAAGGTTACTGTTGGTGATGATTTTACGCATGTTTCAAGTATAATCTATCACTCTGGACTGCTAATGTATGCGCTGAAACTTGTACCATTCAACAGAAATATTCTTCAGTTTTCCAAATCATGTGAAGATGACGCAAACAAATCCTGTCTACTTATCCTGTGGATTCAGTGAGTCATGCCATGTTGAATTGATGTGATTGAGAGGTAGAATGCTTATGGTGGATGATGTGAGAACAGTCGCATGAGCCGTTGATCTAGCTTTGCCGGTCTCTTGCTGCCATTGGATGGTCTTTAGATTTGACCACCAACTCAAGGCTGTGCCATGCAAAAGGCAGGGCCACGAGATCTTTTCTTTATTCATTTATCCCAAAAGTGGTGCAGTACACCTCCAGCCACATCCAAAACGTTTGTCTGTGGAGTTTGCAGGATTGAACGGCCCAAGAATTTTCACTCTAATTTGGAGCTTGCTTGAGGCTAGGAGATTTCTNGCAACGGCAAAGGCAAAGGATTTGCCGAGTCCTAAGGGTCCGTCACTGGGTTGGCCATCCAAGTCGTCGATGTTGCACCATTTGTTGCGAAGGTAGACGCTATAGTATGGTTTGCCTAGAGAGCCATTTACTGCATGCTTCTTATCCTCCATCGTTGGACTCTTTGCCAGCTGTATCTGCTTGTCACCGGTTGCGTTTGCGTTTGAAGGTGCTCTTTGATAATTTTCAACATCCCCTAAATTCTTGCCAAAGTATTTCAAAGGAGCAACTCATGACACGACATCATGCAAAACATTTGACCGAAACACACAAGACCTCAAGTGTGCCTCATTCTTGTACTTGTACATACACACTAAAAAAAATTGACACTTTTCTTTCAAATACACTTACAAATGATTTCAAAGCTATGAAGTGTTCCAATCACCTAAGTTTTCTTCTCCTCTGCACCATATTTTCATGTTGAGTGGAGCATAGATGGTGAACATCACAACTAGTGGAGCAAAGGATGATCCAGGGAATTAAAACACTTGAGTGATTTGTAATTAGTCATAAGTGTACTTCGTTGAAAACTGTTGAAACATCCACTAAAATGTTTACAATAGAGGAAACAAGCATGAGGCATGATTGGGTCATGGGTGTTCCACTTAAGCAATGTGTGCAATGCCATGTCGCAAAAGGCTACTTCGAGAAACTTTGCTGACAAGTCGGAGGCTTTTTAGACTATCAAGGAGTGACTTCATAAAAGTCTAGCACTATTGAGATGTCAACCAAAGAGCATCAAAGGATCAATGCATTTCCCCATAGTTCTATCAAAAGCTATCAAAAGTGTTCAAAATTGAGAATTTCTTCTTGAGTGAAGCACTCGAGGTCATAACAGGTGGCTAAAATGCCCTCAGTGGGTCGGCGTACAAATCTGGTGGTCAACGTGTAGTAGACAATAAATCAAAGGAAATCAATGTCCACATGCAGAGCTTAGGGACTTGTGATCGTCCATTGGTTTTTTTTCCAAACACAACCAAGCTGTCAAAACGATAGGCACATTCGAGCAAATACCTCAGCCGATTCTCATTCATATGAGAACATCGGCCGGGACACATCAACGTGGCCGATCCACTAAGCCGACAGCATATGAAAATTAAGGCAACCACCGATGTTGGTGCATGTTTTATGGCCATTGCAACGGCAACAGTGAAAATACTAGATCCCCCGGCACCTCTACGGCAACCACCTTGAGAGATTATCCACTATAACAAGTTTGTAAACAGGATCCGGATGGGGTACAATGTGGATTCTTGGTTTCAAGGCTCTCAGAATAGAGACAAGTACGGATTGGTGGAGGCCGCAAGAATCTTATGGAGAACAAGTTGTGCCAGAATCAGGAGACCTTCAAGCAAAGATTATCTCCCAGTTCCATGATCTGCCGGTCGCAGGTCATGTGGGACCTCAAAAGACCAAACGGGCGCAATCGGACCACTACTAGTGGCCAGTATGGAGTGTCAATGTCGATAAGCATAGCAAAACATGTGACCCATGTCTGTGGAGTAAGGCTAGTAATAAAATGCCCCGCAGGACCTTTCCAATGGCTTCCCCAAGGAACCATGGGAGTGCGTCAACATGGACTTCATTACTCGTGNACCAATGTGAATGCAAAAGAGACTGTTGGTCTCTTGTTTGAGGGTGTCGAGAAATACCACAGCTTGCCATTGCGCATTATCTTTGATCGAGATAGAAAACATACTAGTAATATTCGGCAAAACATGCACAAGAACTTCGGTAGCGAGTCGCCATGTCAATAGTGTTTCACCCTCGAACTGACAACAAGAAGGCATGTATCGTAGTTTAGTGCAGGTGATCCGCAAGTACGTGGACCCTGCCATGAATGATTGGGAAGAATTCCTGGCACTGGCAGAGTTTGCGATGAACAACTATATGAATGAATTCACACAGTTAACACCGTTTGTGCTTAATGGTGTTTGGCATGTAGTGGTGCCCTCTTCATTGGTGTACAATGGGAGTACAGGAGGTTAGGTTCCTTCTGCTCAAGCCTCTGTCGAATGCATAGACTCCTCATTATAGGAGATGGAGGGTCACCTTCAAGCTGCTCGGCAACGAAAAAACGCATATGCAGACAAAATCCGCCGTTAGGTCACGTTTGACATTGGTGGCAAAGTGTTGCTTGGCATTAAGAACCTTCGGCGTAAGTCACCAAGGGCACGGAAGCTTCTACCGAAGTGGATTGGGTAACTTGCCATCGTGGCACGCATCGGGCCAGCTACATACCAATTGCTGCTTCCGCCAAGTATGAAGATAGATGATGTGTTTCACATGAGCCTATTGGCTCCATACACGGCAAACAAAATCGTTCAGCCACCGCCAAAACTCCTTACTGCCAATGGCCAATACGAGGTCCTTTGCCTACTCCAACACCGAGAGCATACACTCCGGTCACTCGTTGTTAGGGAGATTCTCGTTCATTAGGCTGGTTGTGGACTAGAACATAGCTCATGGGAGCCCGAATCTTGGTTGCCCACAAGGGTGGTCAACGAGTATTGGAGCGAACTTGCACCTCACACCGATCAACGTGAGGTACCACCTGAACGCGAAAAAAGTGAACAACATTCTTAAAGGGCGGAATTCATGAACAACGACCATACGATGTTGGGGACGCCCAACATGGTTGTCGTGCGGACACTCCAGCCTAAAGGGAGGAGGCCCGTAGCTGTGCTGATCGACAAGCTGCAGCTTTGGTCCAAGTGCCATTCATGCGTTCATGCCTTAGCTGGTGATTGGAGATTGTTAAGTTTTCTTTCACAATGTTGATGCTTCACTACCCGATACTCCTACTTCTCATTCATGAACCGGGACCGTTCCTAAAAGTGGGGAGGAATACAGCGTGAGGGCCGGTTCGGCCCTCCCCTTCCTTGCGACCAGCGAGGGCTGGCCGGTGGCCAGCTCTTGCCAAAGAGGGCTGGGTGGTGGCAAGCCACGCGCTGGCTACAGGCAAGCTGGCAACCAGCCACCCGGGTGGCCAGCCGTTGGTCAGGTGACTGGCCGGCCATCTGTCGGCCAGCCCCAGCCCCAGCCGCTGATCAAGATGGGGGCTTGATCGGCGCCAGAGGGGCCTCTAGGCCTCGTGAGCGNGGATGAGCAAGAGAGAGAGAGAGAGAGAGAGAGAGAGAGAGGGAGAGAGAGAGGGTGAGTGAGTGGTACAACAGTGGGGACAAAATCATGAGGCCTCGCACACAACGATTTCACACCATCCTGTAAAAAATGTTAAAGTCGCAAATTAGGAGGATTTCGACAGATTTATGTATAAAACTCGTGCGAACTCACGAGTTTGGGATATACACCCATTGTTTGGGTCCCAAAACAAAGGGGTGATGTTCAAAATGCAAATGGGCCTCTGGAGACAGGAAATATTCAAGTCTCCCTGCTTAGGGTCGTTGATGCCGATTTTTCCTTCATATTGCGAGGGGGAAAACCCCTCATGCAGACTGATATCGCCATTCTGAGAACTCTGAAAATGACCTCGGTGTAGGAGGTGGAAACACAGCCGCTACAAAAGGGCGCTGTTTTTCTACAATGACAAATGCACGAATAACATTCAAGGCAAGTTAACTCCGACAGATAATCATGAAAAATGCACAATAAAACAGAACGTTTACAATCAAAGTCTCTTTTCAAGTGCCACCAAAAAAGCCATAACCAAATAGTTATGAATTTTTGGAAAATGTGAAGGATCACAATCTCCCGTTGAACTTCCGATGGGTCAGGAACCAGATAGGCACACAATTTAGTCCCTTTTGAGCAACCCATCACCTCGCATGAGAACAGAGCCAACAATAGGATTATCACACAAACTTGTGCTTTTGACTATTCCATGGAAATAATGAGGTTAGTAGCCTGACGCTGGATGCATACAATGTCAACATTGCGATTGTGTAACTTTCCCCTTATGTATCGATGATTTAATGTGACCTGTAGGTATGGCTATACAAAATAGTGAAAATTTGGATGTTGGAAAGTGAAATTCACATATGAGAATTCTATGGGTGTTATGCAGAACAGAGCATAGATGTGGAACATGTAGAAGTTGTGAGGCAGAACACAATTTAGAATTTGGGACACTTGAGCAATTCATAATCAGCAGTAAGTGTACTTCGACGACAAGTGTCAAAATGATGGAACATACATATACACATGTTGAATTACGAATGAGGCATGGTCTGGGTCGTTGGGTTGATTGTCGAGCGAGGAGTGCGTAGTCGTGTCGTGAGTGGTTGGATTTGATAAGGTCCACCGAGAAATCCAGGGACTTCGAGCATTGACGGTCAAGATGCAAGATGCATCTTTATAAATCTAGATTTGTCTTGGTGCGTCAAGAAGTCGACGAATAGGTTGTGATACTTCTGTCCTAGATTTGGGAGAGTGGTTGAAATTTCCAAAAGGTACGGGAAGATTCACTAAGGGCGGGGCAGTTGGCCGGTTTGTCCTCGACTGTCGGAGTGAATATTGTGGTCTTGCGACACGATGGGCTGTTTGTATAATAATAGAAATACCCACTCGGAAATATTAGTGACACGTGTACGTCTGGTACGTAAGACTTCCCCCCGTTGTAGCCACGACGTCCCGGCGTGCGTATAGATGTGGCCCGGTGACGGCGGCAATAGCCGTCAATTAGGTGATCGACGTCTCAAAGGTTTTCGTACGGTTCCCACGTGTTGTGCGCAGTGTCTTAGCCATGCCACTTGACGATTTATTTTGTTGTTTTGGCTCGTCATTGATGGCCGAGGATGTCTTCAATGACGTACTCGGCGTCCTCGTCCACTTGAACGAGAGGCGGGGGAGGGACATCCCTGCCAGGGATGTTCTCTTCGGGGTCTCGGTAGTGCTTGGGTCTGCTCACATGGAACACCGGATGAACTTGTTATTGTCGGGGAGATTGAGTCATGCAACCACAAGGGTTTGCATGCGCTCGATCTCAAATGGTCCCAACCATCGGGGTTTGAGCTTCGAATAGTCGGCTCCACGGAGTTTGATGTTTGCCAAGCTGAGGAGGACTTTGTCGCAAGCATCAAACACGTCGTCGATGCGATGTCGGTCGGCTGCTTGCTTCATCGCCACTTGTGTCTTCTTGTGGGTTTGCCGTGTTTTCTCCCAGATGGTGGTGAATTCTCGGCGTTGAACGTTGACTGCGGGAATGTTGTTGCAACTTTGTAGTCCGGCTGGTGTGGCTGGAAGTTTGCCATACACCACTTCAAACAGATTTTTACCCATTGTGGCGGAGATTACCGAATCATATACGGTTTTGGTGGTTAGGAGTTTGTGTTCCCAATCTGTCCCATAAGGTTCGCATAGTGTTCGGAGAATTTGTTCGAACGTCTGGTTTGTCCGCCTGGTTTGATGGTTGGTTGTGAAATCCTGTTGAAAGTTGATTTTTTTTGCCCAAGTGAGTCATCAGCTCACGCCAAAAAAAGCTAGTGAATTGACCGTCTCTGTCACTTGTGATGGTTCTTGGTATGTCGTGTAGCCGCACGATATTGTTTAGAAACAGCTGCGATGTTCTCTCGGCGGTGACGGTGGTCAGTCATAATGAAGTTTGGCATTTTTTAAAACCTGTCGACAACCAGGAGGATTGTGTGATATCCGTCAGGTGTGACTGGCAATCCTGTGACAAAGTCCATGAAGATATCGGCCCACAGGTCCGTCGGAATAGGGAGCAGTTGCAGAAGTTGTTATGGGAGCCGCCGGTCGAGGCGGTGATTACGTCATCATGCTGAGATCAGATGCATGTTTTGATGCTCTCATTGTATTCTACATGAAAAACCGTGCGAAATCGACCAAAAAACCAGGTCATTTGGTGTAGGGACGAGAAAGATACGGCCGTGCAAAGGTGGGAGGCGCACCTCCAGAAAACAGGAGACGTACCGGTTCGACCCCGAGCACGGCGGAGCGACTTTCTCGCCCACTGCAGCCGAAGCGCCCCTGGATGGACGTTTAACCAATGAGGCAAGGTTCATTGGGGTCCATGGGCGCTTCGGGATGGCGGCTGGAGCTGCATTCGCAAGCAAGGGCGCTTCGGGCGGCCGTGACCTCCGCTGGTCGTACTGCCAGCGGCCGTCACGCGTGAAGCACTCAAACGGCCATAACTTAGCCGTTTCTTCACGGATTGAGGCGTTCTTTGGTGCGTTGGAAATCTCGTGGCGCGTACTACATGATGCATGCGTTATTTGCATGAATGCACCTTGATAGAGGGCTTCAGAGCGCTGAGTAGATTTCGGCAGCCTCATAGGGGCTGGTACATGAGGAAGCCTAGGGGTTGTTCTAGGCATGCCAATCTTACCCAGAGACTATGTACATTGCCTTGTACCGATCTATCAAGTCTAAAGGATTCATTCCTTGCCTAACTCTCCTTGTTCTCCAAGCATCACCTTGCACACGTCCATTCGATCCTACAAGTCTTCCGCATGGCACCTTGGTGCAAACGCCGCCGGGAGAGTCGCACGGCGGGAACCTCGGTCACTAGCAGCGGCCTTGCTGCTAGGAGAGGGTCGTGCGACACCTCAAGGGTCGGCCCACACACCGAGGGGTTGAGGGTGGGAGTTTTATCCCAAGGGCTCGGCGTGTGACCGTAACGCCGGGCGCCCCTCAGTTCACATTTGGTATCAGAGCACGTGGACGTTTGCTCGGCTTTGCGCGGACCCAAGGGAGGCAGCAGATCTGCCACAACTGCGTTTGGCCAGAATTTTTTTGTCACAACCGGAACCATGGCGGCAGCGGCGTATGACCAGGCCTACCTCATGGAGGAGATCCGGTGTGCTCTTGACGAGTTGCGTCAAGAGAACCAGTAGCTGCGCGCGGAGGTTGAGGCGAGGTACGTCGGCCAAGGGAGCAGTGCGTTGGGGGGTGTTGCATTGGCATCCGCACCTGCCTTTCGGCAGCCCATGCCGAAGGAGACGGAGTTCTACACCGGCAAGCGCAGTGCGCGTGAGTGGCTCTTCACGGTGAACTCGTACTTCACGGCGTTGGGCATTCCCGTGGGAGAAGATGCCACAAGACTGGAGTATGCGCCTACGCTACTGCGGGGAATGGCGCTGCAGTGGTGGTCGGCGTTGTGTCGGCGGAATGCCGCTGGGTTGCCGGACGGGCTTGGGGCTGGGACACAGCTTCAGCCACTATTGAGTCTACCGCTGGGGCGGGATGTGCAGCTCGGGGCACGGGCGTTGACGGAGAAGCTAGAGACGTGGGAGCAGTTCAAGAGGATGCTCCAGGCGCGTTTCGACCTCCTCAACCGCAGCCGGGTCGCACGTGATAAGATCAAGCACGTCAAGCAAGGCGGATCGGTCCAGGACTACACCACACGCTTCATGGCCTTGGCGGCACAAATTGACGACCTCTCGGACGTGGAGGCATACGACCGCTACCACGATGGCCTGAAGCCGCACGTCCAACGCGAACTCGCGGTGCTCGGATTGCGGACCTTTGCGGAGTTGGTCTCGGCGGCGGAGCGCATCAACGTGGTAAGCTACAATGCGCGCCGGACCAGCTATGCAACACAACCACGGGTGGAGCAGCCGGGTCAGGCTGTGCCCATGGAGGTGGATGCAATCCAAGCCGGGCAGCGGGGTGCGGGCGGGCAACAGGGACCGAGAGGCAAGTGCTGGGTTTGTGGTGAGGAGGGTCATCGCAAGCGGGATTGCCCCAAGCGCAAGGCACAGCAGGGAAACGGGCAGCAGCAGTGAGGACGGGACGACCTACTGCAACAAGTCTTTCGTCCGCAAAGGACAGCACCAGCCCTGAAAGGCTTTTGCCGATTAAGGAGCTGCCTCAAGTGCTGTTGCGGAATGAAGGTGAGACCCGGCAGTTTCCAGGGATCATCTTGGAGCTGGATCTTGAGATTTCGGGGGGGAATTTCAAGGGTCGGAGGAAGCTACGCGGGCTGCTAGACGGCGGCGCAAGTCATAGCTTCTTCAACGACAGGTTTGCGACGAGGTTGGAGCTCGCACGGCAGCCGGGGACATCGGCCAAGGCGCGGCAGGTATCCGGAGTGGTGGAGTGCGGCAGGCCTCTCGTCAAGCACAAGGTCCATATGGGTGAGTTGGGTTGTAACATGGAGTTCCACACTTGCCCTATGGATGACTACGATTGTTTGATCGGCCGGGATTGGTTGCACGCCTGGAATCCGGAGGTGGATTGGAGGTGCAACCGGGTGGTCGTGAAGGCGGGCGGGAAAGATATCACTTTGCCTTTGTGGCGGGGTGAGAGGAAGGAGTCGGAAGTGGCGGAAGTGGGGAAGCAGCTGCGCGTCATCAACTTGCAGCAGCTGAAGCGGTGCGAGCGCAAGGGTGGCCAGGTTTACTTGGCATGGGTGCGTCCACAACAAGCAGCAGAGCAGCAGATTGCAGCGGTTGAAGCAGCGGAGGGGCAGTCAGTGGAAGGCGCGGGGGCTCTAGAGTTGCCTCCCAGTGTTGGGGAGGTGCTCAAGGAGTTCGGGGACGTTTTTCCGGAGGAATTGCCAAAGGGGCTGCCACCGCGGCGCGACATCGACCACAAGATCGAGGTGGTGCCAGGTTCGTCGCCAACGGTGCGGTCTTACAACCGCATGAGCGACGCGGAGCTTGCGGAGCTCAAAAAGCAGACGGGGGAATTGGTGGACCAGGGCTTCATTCGACCGTCGGTGTCTCCGTACGCGGCACCGGTGCTGTTCGTCAAGAAGAAATCAGGGGAGCTGCGGATGTGCGTGGACTACCGGGCGCTCAACAACATCACGGTGAAGAACCGCTACCCGTTACCGCGGGCCGAGGAGCTGTTCGACCAGCTACGAGGCGCACGCATCTTTAGCAAACTGGACCTGAGGTCGGGGTACCACCAAATCCGCATTGCGGAGGAGGATGTGGAAAAAACCGCGTTTCGGACACGCTATGGACACTTTGAGTATCTCGTGATGCCTTTTGGGCTAACGAATGCTCCTGCTACGTTCATGGCGTTGATGAACCGGGTGTTCCACCCCTACTTGGACCAGTTCGTGGTCGTCTTCCTCGACGACATCCTTGTCTACTCGCGAACGATGGAGGAGCACCGAGAGCACCTGCGGACGGTGATGGAAGTGCTGAGAAAGGAGCGGCTGTTTGCCAAGCTCAGCAAGTGTGAATTCGCCAAGCAGGAGGTGGAGTTCCTCGGGCACATTGTCAGCAGGAGAGGAATCCGCATGGACCCAAAAAAGGTGGAAGCAGTGCAGGAGTGGCCAGAGCCGGCGTGCGTGCGTGACATCCAGGTTTTTCTGGGTTTTACGAACTACTACCGGAGGTTTATCCAGGGGCACGCGGCAATGGGAGCACCCTTGACAGACTTGCTCAAGAAAGGGCGCCAATGGGAGTGGGGTGCAAAGGAGGGGCAAGCCTTCGGTGCAATGAAGGCTGCCATGTGTCAAGCCCCGGTGTTGGTGCATCCGGACACGAGCAAGGAGTACGTGTTGGCGACGGACGCAAGCGACTATGCAATCGGCGGGGTGCTGATGCAGGACCAATGGGAAGGGGTTGCAGCCCATTGCGTACTACTCCAAGAAGCTGAAAGGGGCTGAACTCAACTACCCGATCCACGAGAAGGAGATGGTCGCGGTGGTCCAGGCCTTCAAGCAATGGAGGTGCTACCTTGAGGCGCAGCGGTGTGTGGTGCACACGGACCACTACGCGCTCAAGTACCTCAGGTCGCAGACGAACCTGAGTCGTCGTCAAGCATGGTGGATGGAGCTGCTGGAGGGCGGCTTCGACTATGAGATCCAGTACAAACTAGGGAGGATCAATCCAGCAGACCCGCTTTCGCGCCGCCCGGACTTGGGCGTGCATGCAATCACGGTGCTGGCGGGATCTCCAATCATCCGCAGCCTGTTTTCACACGGGTATGTGGAGGACAATGACTTTGCCGGAAGTACAGTGAAGGAGTGCAAGTGGGACGGCCAGTATTGGCGACGTGAGAAGGGGAACCAGATTGTGGTGCCGCGGAGTGCGTCATTGCGGCAAGCGCTGTTGGAAGAGGCGCATGACTCGCACTACAGTGGTCATTTCGGCCATGACAAGACCTTAAAAACGCTTGCGCGCCAATATTGGTGGGCGATGATGGGAGCAAATTGTAAGGAGTACGTGAGCAGCTGTGACACGTGCCAAAGAATCAAGTCATGGAGGACATGGGCGCCAGGGGAACTGCAGCCGCTACCGGTGCCGGAACGTCCGTGGACGGACATCTCACTTGATTTTGTGGGGGGTCTTCCACGGAATGCAACGGGAAACACCATGGTGTTGGTGGTGGTGGACCGGTTCAGCAAAATGGCACACTTTATTCCATGTGCGGAGAAGGTCACGGCAGCAGAGACAGCTCAACTCCTCTTGCAACACGTCATCAAGCTGCACGGGGTGCCGAAGTGCATGGTCTCGGACCGCGACCCGCGCTTCACCTCCCGGTTTTGGGAGGAACTCTTCAAGAAGCTAGGCACCCGTGTGGCTCTTTCATCCGCCTACCATCCCCAAACGGATGGTCAAACTGAGCGCACCAATCAGACTATGGAGCAGCTACTGCGGGGGATCTTGGAGCCGGATGGCGAGGGATGGGAATGCAAGCTCCCGGTGGCTGAGTTTGCCTACAATTCAGCAGTGCATGCCTCTACAGGGCGGTCCCCCTTTGAGGTAGTGTATGGGGTGCAGCCGGCATGTCCCTCAGACATGGCAACGGGGTCGGACCTACCCGCGGTGCAACAGTTTACAAGTGACTTCATAGAGGTGTGGCGCGGTGTACGCGAGGCGCTACACAAGGCACAGCAGCAGATGAAGCGGCAAGCGGACAAGCACCGGACAGCCGAGGAGATCTCGGTGGGAAAACATGTGCTGCTAAGCTCGCGGAACCTGCAGCTGGCAGGGGTGGGCAGCGACAAGCTCAAGCCACAGTGGGTGGGCCCTTTTCCGGTCAAGGAGAAGCGGTCCGCGGTGAGCTACGAGTTGGAGCTGCCGGACCACTATGGCATCCATCCCGTATTCCACGCTTCTCTTCTCAAGGCCTACAAGACAGCCGCGCAGTTCGCGGCGCGGGGACAGGCCCCTCCCCCATAGGTCTTGGTGGAGGGTGCAGAGGAGTATGTGGTGGAAAAGATTCTCGAGCACCGTCGGCGCGGTAACGGATGACAATACTTGGTGCAATGGCTCGGCTATGGGCCTGAGCACAACTGCTGGGTCCCCAAAACCGATTTCCACAGGGGCGGTGCTGTCAACACGGTCCTCCGAGCGTACCAGGAGCGCACCGGGACGGTGCGCCCTCGGAGGGGGGGTGATGTTATGGGAGCCGCCGGTCGAGGCGGTGATTACGTCATCATGCTGAGATCAGATGCATGTTTTGATGCTCTCATTGTATTCTACATGAAAAACCGTACGAAATCGACCAAAAAACCGGGTCATTTGGTGTAGGGACGAGAAAGATACGGCCGTGCAAAGGTGGGAGGCGCATCTCCAGAAAACAGGAGACGTACCGGTTCGACCCCGAGCACGGCGGAGCGACTTTCTCGCCCACTGCAGCCGAAGCGCCCCTGGATGGACGTTTAGCCAATGAGGCAAGGTTCATTGGGGTTCATGGGTGCTTCGGGATGGCGGCTGGAGCTGCATTCGCAAGCAAGGGCGCTTCGGGCGGCCGTGACCTCCGCTGGCGGTGCTGCCAGCGGCCGTCACGCGTGGAGCACTCAAACGGCCATAACTTAGCCGTTTCTTCACGGATTGAGGCATTCTTTGGTGCGTTGGAAAGCTCGTAGCGCGTACTACATGATGCATGTGTTGTCTTCATGAATGCACCTTGATAGAGGGCTTGAGAGCACTGAGTAGATTTCGGCAGCCTCATAGGGGCTGGTACATAAGGAAGCCTAGGGGTTGTTCTAGGCATGCCAATCTTACCCAGAGACTATGTACATTGCCTTGTACCAATCTATCAAGTTTAAAGGATTCATTCCTTGCCCAACTCTCCTTGTTCTCCAAGCATCACCTTGCACACGTCCATTCGATCCTACAAGTCTTTCGCAGCGCACCTTGGTGCAAACGCCGCCGGGAGAGTCACACGGCGGGAACCTCGGTCACTAGCAGCGGCCTTGCTGCTAGGAGAGGGCGTGCGACACCTCAAGGGTCGGCCCACACACCAAGGGGTCGAGGGTGGGAGGTTTATCCCAAGGGCTCGACGTGTGACCGTTACGCCGGACGCCCCTCGGTTCACAGAAGTCTAGGTGGCCTCGTGCGACGAGATTTCTGTGGCTGACATGTGTCGAAGGTCTTATAGAAGTCAGCCACGTTACATTGCATTTTGTCCCATTAGTAATTCTTCGCCAGCTTCTTCAGTGTCTTATCCTCTCCAAAGTGACCATCTGATCCAATGTTGTGGCATTCTTTGAGCAGCATACGGCGAAGGTCGTTGTTCAGGGAGACGACCACTTGGCGAGTGAATCGTCGTCGCCAATAGGGTGCGTCGAACTAGAAATATGCTTTGTCCTATTCGTTGTGCTCGTCGTAGCCTTGTGCGAACAGCCGCCTGAGATGTGGGTCTCACTGTAATTGTAGCGTTGCCACCTCAGCCATTAAATCCGGTCAGCGGCTGAGTGCGTCCGCCCAGTTCATATTGCCTGGTTGGTACTCGATATCATAGTTGAACCTGAAGCCAATAGAGGTATCAGAAGAGGCAGTAGCTGACTCATACAAGTGAGCCACGCACGAGCTCCTCGTCGTATGCAGTACTTGGCCACGTTGAGCGGTATTGGTTGTACGGGTTGTCTCTTCTCGGCTACCGTGGCTTCCTCTGCTGCTTTTGCATGTACTACTTCATCTGCCGGCTTCCATCCTACACGTGGAAGTTGTCGTTTGGCGCGATCGATTTCCATGTAGATTTCCCCGCTATTCTAGTCAACTTACGGATTGTGCCGGTACAGAAAATCTTCTCTGAGGATGATTTTGTGATCACTCATTGGACAAGACATCCATGCTGTTAGATCTCCTGAATCTCTCACTTGTAGTCGTAGTGGTTCTCAAAGTCTATGTATTTGCAATCTCCCATTGACGATTTTTCCTTCAAACACCCTTGGTTTAGTCTGCAAACCCAGTTTGCGAACCATGTCGTTGCTCATGAAGCTGAGTGAAGCTCCTCCATCCAATAGTGCTAGTACCATTCTGCAACTCTTGTATCCTGAAGGCTAGAATTTTAAGAGAATCGCCGATTGGTTGTCCTCGTACCCCTCGTCGAACTTTGCAATAACAGAAATCCTCTGCGATGATGTACATCGTTCAGATGGGCAATCGTTTTGCGTAGATTGCTCCTCACAGACAAGAGTTGCGCCTTTTACTTTTGCCCTTTGTCGTTTCCCGACTCATTTTTTTGCGACCTCCCCCCCCTTTTGAGCCTGTTGCTTGCTTCGACATTTGCGAGCGATATGCCTGAACTTTCCATAGCTGTAGCAGGTTTGCATTTTTCGGGTCGACGGTGTCCACTTCCATCATAGTTGTGGAGTCTGCCGATTGGTTCTTTTTGTTTCCACAATAATTGTGGTGCGGAAGTTGCGTCATGAGCGGTCGGATTCCACAAGGTCCACTGAGAAATCGGTGGAATTTGAGAATTGATGGTGAAGATGCGAGATGCATCATAAATCTAGATTCGTCTCGGTGCGTCGAGAAGTCGACCGATAGATCGTGATACTTGTGTCGTAGATTCGCAAGAGTGGTTGAATTTTTCGGAAGGTTTGGGAAAATTCAATGAGGGCAGAACAGTTGGCAGGTTTTCTCTTGACTTCCGGAGTGAATATCGCGGTCTCGCGACACGATGGGCTGTTTTTGTAATAACAGAAATACCCACTCGGAAAGATTAGTAACTCGTGAACGTCTGGTACGTAACACTGGGTATGGGGTGTAGCCCCCAGTCAGCCTATGCGACGAATTTGCCCGACACCCCATTCGTGCAAGCGTGGTGCATTCGTTGAAGGATGGTGGTTGGCACATTGCTGCAGCCCTCTCGGTCCCTACCGCCGCCGCCGCCACGCCTCCGGCCGTTCCCGACTCGTCGTCTCGCACGGCTTCAGCTGCTGCTGCTGCTGCTGCTACTGCGCGGCTGGTTCGGTGTGGTGGTCGTTTGGGACGTTTCTCCGAACTCGTCGTGATCTTGAAACCTGACTCGACTGAATCGTCTCGTCCTGCAAACCCTCATC
>SZWC01019630.1:11446-25659 GCA_023375785.1 Penium margaritaceum
GAGAGAGAGAGAGAGAGAGGAGAGAGAGAGAGAGGAGAGAGAGAGGAGAGAGATAGAGAGAGGAGGGAGAGAGAGAGGGGGAGAGAGAGGAGAGAGAGACAGAGAGAGGATAGAGAGGGAGAGAGCGAAGGAGACAGAAGGAGACGAGAGAGAGAGAGTGAGAGAGGGAGAGAAAGAGAAGGGGAGCAGATTCAGGGAGTGGGAGACGGGAGAGGGAGAGGGATAGACCAGAGAGAGAGAGTGAGACAGAGGGGGGAAGAGAGAGAGGGAGGAAGGGAGAGATACAGAGGGGGGAGAGAGAGCAGAGAGAGAGAGAGGGAGAGAGAGGGGGAGAGAGGGAGGGAGAGAGANGAGACAGGGAGTGGGAGACGGGAGAGGGAGAGGGATAGACCAGAGAGAGAGAGTGAGACAGAGGGGGGAAGAGAGAGAGGGAGGAAGGGAGAGATACAGAAGGGGGAGAGAGAGCAGAGAGAGAGAGAGGGAGAGAGAGGGGGAGAGAGGGAGGGAGAGAGAAATGGAGAGGAGAGAGACAGAGAGAGAAGAGAGAGAGAGAGAGGGGAAGAGAGTAAGAGAGAGGAGGAGAGAAAGGAGAGAGAGACGGAGATAGAAGAGAGGGAGAGAGGGAGAGAGTGAGAGAGAGGGAGAGGGTGAGAGAGAAGAGAGAAAGAGAGAGGGAGAGAGTGAGAGAGAAAGAGAGGGAGAGGAGAGAGACAAAGAGAGGAGAGAGAGGAGAGAGACACAGAGAGAGAGGAGAGAGAGAGAGGGATAGTGTGAGGGAGGGAGAGAGAGAGGGAGAGGGGAGAGAGACAGAGAGAGGAGAGGGAGAGAGCGAAGGAGACAGGGAGAGGAGAGAGAGAGAGAGAGAGAGAGAGAGAGAGAGAGAGAGAGAGAGAGAGAGAGAGAGAGAGAGAGAGAGAGAGAGAGAGAGAGAGAGAGAGAGAGAGAGAGAGAGAGAGAGAGAGAGAGAGAGAGAGAGAGAGAGAGAGAGAGAGAGAGAGAGAGAGAGAGAGAGAGAGAGAGAGAGAGAGAGAGAGAGAGAGAGAGAGAGAGAGAGAGAGAGAGAGAGAGAGAGAGAGAGAGAGAGAGAGAGAGAGAGAGAGAGAGAGAGAGAGAGAGAGAGAGAGAGAGAGAGAGAGAGAGAGAGAGAGAGAGAGAGAGAGAGAGAGAGAGAGAGAGAGAGAGAGAGAGAGAGAGAGAGAGAGAGAGAGAGAGAGAGAGAGAGAGAGAGAGAGAGAGAGAGAGAGAGAGAGAGAGAGAGAGAGAGAGAGAGAGAGAGAGAGAGAGAGAGAGAGAGAGAGAGAGAGAGAGAGAGAGAGAGAGAGAGAGAGAGAGAGAGAGAGAGAGAGAGAGAGAGAGAGAGAGAGAGAGAGAGAGAGAGAGAGAGAGAGAGAGAGAGAGAGAGAGAGAGAGAGAGAGAGAGAGAGAGAGAGAGAGAGAGAGAGAGAGAGAGAGAGAGAGAGAGAGAGAGAGAGAGAGAGAGAGAGAGAGAGAGAGAGAGAGAGAGAGAGAGAGAGAGAGAGAGAGAGAGAGAGAGAGAGAGAGAGAGAGAGAGAGAGAGAGAGAGAGAGAGAGAGAGAGAGAGAGAGAGAGAGAGAGAGAGAGAGAGAGAGAGAGAGAGAGAGAGAGAGAGAGAGAGAGAGAGAGAGAGAGAGAGAGAGAGAGAGAGAGAGAGAGAGAGAGAGAGAGAGAGAGAGAGAGAGAGAGAGAGAGAGAGAGAGAGAGAGAGAGAGAGAGAGAGAGAGAGAGAGAGAGAGAGAGAGAGAGAGAGAGAGAGAGAGAGAGAGAGAGAGAGAGAGAGAGAGAGAGAGAGAGAGAGAGAGAGAGAGAGAGAGAGAGAGAGAGAGAGAGAGAGAGAGAGAGAGAGAGAGAGAGAGAGAGAGAGAGAGAGAGAGAGAGAGAGAGAGAGAGAGAGAGAGAGAGAGAGAGAGAGAGAGAGAGAGAGAGAGAGAGAGAGAGAGAGAGAGAGAGAGAGAGAGAGAGAGAGAGAGAGAGAGAGAGAGAGAGAGAGAGAGAGAGAGAGAGAGAGAGAGAGAGAGAGAGAGAGAGAGAGAGAGAGAGAGAGAGAGAGAGAGAGAGAGAGAGAGAGAGAGAGAGAGAGAGAGAGAGAGAGAGAGAGAGAGAGAGAGAGAGAGAGAGAGAGAGAGAGAGAGAGAGAGAGAGAGAGAGAGAGAGAGAGAGAGAGAGAGAGAGAGAGAGAGAGAGAGAGAGAGAGAGAGAGAGAGAGAGAGAGAGAGAGAGAGAGAGAGAGAGAGAGAGAGAGAGAGAGAGAGAGAGAGAGAGAGAGAGAGAGAGAGAGAGAGAGAGAGAGAGAGAGAGAGAGAGAGAGAGAGAGAGAGAGAGAGAGAGAGAGAGAGAGAGAGAGAGAGAGAGAGAGAGAGAGAGAGAGAGAGAGAGAGAGAGAGAGAGAGAGAGAGAGAGAGAGAGAGAGAGAGAGAGAGAGAGAGAGAGAGAGAGAGAGGAGAGAGAGAGAGAGAGCGAGAGGGACATAGGGAGAGAAGAGAGAGGCGAGAGAGCGAGAGAGGGAGAGAGAGAGAGAGAGTGAGAGAGGGAGAGAAAGAGAAGGGGAGCAGAGAGGGGGAGAGGGAGACGGGAGAGGGAGAGGGATAGACCAGAGAGGGAGAGAGAGAGTGAGACAAAGGGGGGAAGAGAGAGAAGGAGGGAGGGAGAGAGACAGAGGGGGAGAGAGAGGAGAGAGAGGGAACGAGTGGGGGAGAGAGAGAGAGAGGGAGAGTGAGAGAGAGAGAGAGAAGGCGAGAGAGGGAGAGAGCGAGGAGAGCAGAGAGAGGGAGAGTGGGAGACAGGGGAGGGAGAGGGACAGGGCAGAGAGAGAGAGTAGAGCGAGAGGGACAAAGAGAGCAGAGGGGAAGATCGCAGAGGGAGGGAGAGAGGGAACGGGGAGAGAGAGAGGAGAGAGAGAGAGAGGGCAGAAAGAGAGAGAGGAAGGAGGAGAGAAAGAGGGGGAGAAGGAGAAAAAAAATAGAAGGCCGGGACGAGACCCAGCCGGGGGGGGTCCTAAAGCGCCGTGAGGGCTGGGCCAGAAGGCCGAAGGCCAGAAGGCCGTTTGGGGGAAGACGGCGCCGGGCTCAGTGAGCCGAGCAAAAAGAACAAGGCCGGGGGGGGGTGGCCAGAGGCCGCAAGCAGCAAGGTGGAGTCCACAGTCCACAGTCCACAGTCCAGAGTCTAGAGTCTAGAGCTAGTGGCTAGAGCCAGTAGACCTAGAACCTAGACCCCAAGGCCGAAGGCCCGGACATCTAGAGCCTAGAGCCGACGGCCCGGAGAGGGAGCCAGGAAGGAGGGGTCCGCGCGCAAGAGGCCAAGGTCCAGCCGCAGGCCGGAGCGAGAGAGACACGAGCCCGAGGTAGGAGCCCAAGGCAGGAGCGCAGGGCGGGCATACGGGACGAGGGGGCCGAAGCCGGGCCAGAGGCAGGGAGGACGAGGAGGGGAACAAACCTGCCGCAGAGAACACAGAAACAAAAACGTGAGTGAACAAGGGAGGAAAAGAAAGAAAGGAAAACGAGGAAGAACAAGGCAGAGAGGTAGAGACGGGAGCAGGGGAGGAGGGTTTAGCAGGGGAGGGGTTGGAACGACAGGGTGGCCCCGACACGGGTAGACCTAGAGGAGGGGGCCCGAACGTCCGGTCAAGGACGGTGCCCACGACAGCGGACGGCACCCGCGAGGACGACGACGAGGCCGGAGGGAAGCAGGGGCGACGGTGGCGGTAGCGGCGGCGACCGACAACCGCGGCCACGGCAGACGGCGGAAGCGGAGGCGAATGGCAGAAGCGGAAGCGGAAAAGTGGAGGCCACAGGCCCTCAGTGGCTTGATGCCATGTTGATGAGGGTGAGGCGAGCGTGGAGAGCGGGATGGAGGAGAGTGGAGGAGAGTGGAGGAGAGTGGAGGAGCGGGTGATGGGAGGAACCGGGAGTTAGTCGCGGGGCTAACTGTCCCGCTTAGCTGTGAGGGGCGGAGGGCTCTCGAGAGCTGTGAGGGGGAAGTGCTCTCGAGAGGTGTGAGGGGGGAGCGCTCTCGAGAGTTGTTAGGGGAGGATTGAGGAGTTGGGGACTTGGAGCCGAGGAGGATCAAATGAGAGCAAAATTGTAGTAATCGAATTGAAAAGTGAGTGTGAGAGGCCTGGGTGCGTGACCCCTATCGGGTCGCACCCCAGGTCTCGCGTGGCTCGCCACATCGTGTGGTGAACCACGCGAGACACAGGTGACATAGCTCGAGTGAACGTCGAGCGTGTCCCACAAACGCAGAGTGTAAGTAAACGTACATCTCGCAAGAAGTACATACGAGCAGAAGGCAAGGACTAAACTAGGCTGGCTAACCCAAATAACAGTAAACGTTTGCTACTTTAACAGCAATGATAGTTAGAAAAAAACTACTAATATTTATAATTATTTTCTCACAGGTCATAAGTGTGAATTAATCCATATAGATGAACATTAATTTTCCAATAACGTATATATACAATTTAATATCAAATTATCCAATATATGAAATTCAATCAATATAACATGCAAGATAACACGATTCATGTAAGGTGTTTCAATGCTCATTATGAAGGAATGATAACGAATCGTTCATACTATGAAAATTTTGAAATAAACTATTCTAGTGACCAGAACCAACCAAAATATTGAAATAATAACCTTAAAAAATATTAAAAATAAATCATAAAATTTATCTACATAAATTTCAAGGAATTATTTTATTACATCTAGTATTTGTTTCCACCCCAAAATTTAGTTTGCTAGACTATTTCTTAGTAGCCAACACATGCTTCATTACAACGAGCTTTTTTCATGATTTCCACTAAAAAACGTATTGTACCATAGAGAATTTTAAATTATGAAAGCATTGTTTGAATGGAAAATAATGTGATGTTTGAAATGCATTTGCACCTCGATGAGGATCTTTGTCCTCTCACCTTGTTTTCTTGGCCAAAAATGTGGCTAGTTCATTTTGAGGATTCATAACATCACTACGGGTCATCTTAAACATATTCATGGCGACCGAACACAATTGTTAGAAATTGACGTTAGACCTTACTTGTAAGCTGTTCTTCCTTCTTAGAAATTAAGATTTCCATCTTCCCTGATCTTCTCATCCTCAACGAAACTTAGAAGGATAACCATTATTAGTGTGATTTTTATTACATGCAAACTGCCATGATGTTAACCAAATTCCAACTACATATCAAAGTGTGCAATAAGCTTGTGCAACGACTAGAACTTAAACAAAAACGCTTAAAATACATGAAAATATTAGAATAAGTGTATATATGACTACGATAAATTATCTTTATGCTAGATATACGTGCGCCATCATTTTTTGTGAAACAAAATCCATTCGAATGTAGATGGTATGTAATTTGGAGCGTGGAGCATTTTTGTAATCATTAGAATGTGCCACTTTAAATTAATCCATTCAATATCCTCCATACAGTTCTTCAGTAGACTAGCCATTAGATATAATTGTATTATTTTGATCTATGTGCATGCCTTTTCTTAACAAAATTTACCATCACACATGTGAAAGAACAGTGAAAATCAGACTGTTAACTCATGCAACATATGCAGATGGATTAGACGTAATCTATTTCAAATTTTATTCAAACTTACTACAGTAATAAATTTGAATTCCCGTGAAAACATTTTACCCTCAATAGAAAATATACGCCTTTATGCCAAAAGGGCATTCTTCATGAATAAAGAAACTGAAAACGATTGGCTATCAGTTATATTAATTATATTTGTTTTTTCTGACTTTTCATGGAATTCTAATATTTATTTCAAATTTCGAAATAAAAGTTTATATATAGAAGAGTCTAGAAGATTATGTGTTAAGCATAAGAAAACAAATCAACAAACTATATTGTTTCAAAATGAAAAGCTGTCATTAATTTTGAGTACTTATTTTAGTGAAAACATAATTAAAATGATGAAGTAGCAATGAGAGATCTGCATTCAAATATATGTCACGTGTTCCAAAATGATGAGATAAGGTGTCATTTTTCCATTCAACGTGTCTATTATCAATTAATGAGAAACAAGAAATCTGCAAAGTGATATAGAGTCACAATTTCCTCATTGCACATCCATCAACATCACACAGAAAATAAACCCTTGAATGTTTAAGCACATTATGTGTTAAGCATAAGAAAAGTTCTGACTTTTCATGGAATTCTAATGTTTATTTCAAATTTCGAAATAAAAGTTTAAATATAGAAGAGTAGCACATTATGTGTTAAGCATAAGAAAAAAAAATCAAAAAACATTATTCTTTCAAGATGAAAAGCTGTCATTAATTTTGAGTACTTATTTTAGTGAAAACATAATTAAAATGATGAAGTAGCAATGAGAGATCTGCATTCAAATATATGTTACGTTTTCCAAAATGATGAGATAAGGTGTCATTTTTCCATTCAATGTGTCTATTATCAATTAATGAGAAACAAGAAATCTGCAAAGTGATATAGAGTCACAATTTCCTCATTGCACATCCATCAACATCACACAGAAAATAAACCCTTGAAATTTGAGGATGTTTAAGCACTTTCAACATATTACAATAAGCAAGGAATCTTAATATGGATATAAAAAAAGGATGGATCGTACCAAAAATCTTAACACATCAGGTTTCCCAATGCATGGCTCATTTTTTTCAANCTGTTACATGACAGTAATGCACATATCCATAAAAAACTAATTTTGTTATGTTGAATCTATAGGTCTTCTAATGTAATAGAAATGATTTTCCTAAGGATCTCACATCAGTGGTTATCTTGAATATTCTTCGAATAAAATCCATTCATCAACATCACGAACCTTGGCATCACTTAGATGTAACTTTCATTCACGCTGCTTGGCATGTTATAGGAACTCCTCATCCAAGTAAGCCGGTGAACCATTGAAAGAACACTGTATTAAATATATTTTACATACTTGTGCGTGTAAGGCCAAGATGTGGGGCATAATTTGTTGCTTCCACTTGTAAGTTAGGTGAGTGCCTGCAATGACTGTTCAATGTTTCAAAGATACAATTAGAATGTTCTTTCTTGATATTTTTGCGCTGAAAATTGGCTAGACAAAGATTGGTCAGTTTATGGATCACTCTCCACTGGTCATCAATGGATGAAGATAATTGGTGTTGGTTTGTTCTACTTTTCGCTTGTCTACTTAGTGATTGCTTTGGTTGTAGCTGCATCAATATGTGTAAGGCACAAAATTGGTCCCATCCATAATAGTTCGTAACCATTCTCTTGGGTTTTGATGAACAGAAGTTTTAAGGTCAGGAGAATGGGATTTCCTTTTAGATTTGTTCTCATGTACCCATGAGAAAGTGGGGGGCAGGGGGGGGCACCGAAGCGCTCGGAGGGTGTCCGATGAAAAATATTTAAATCGCTTCCAGGAATGTCGTTCTCATTAACTTCAGGTCGTACATTTTACTAAAGAAGTAAAAAGGCACCACATTTTCTTTCAATACCCACATACAAAGACCAGATCATATCACTCTGCAAGAGCAACTAAACCAGCCCAAATGGTCGCAAAATAACATAAATACTTCTTGCGCTAAGGTAGATTTTCCCTGAACCAAAGAGGAAAAAAATTCATATGTCCTGAAAACTTTGATGCAAGGCCTTTACTTCAACATGGAAAGTCATCGGTTCAAGAAAGTCTTCTAACGGATGGAAACTAGAAGAAAAGAAACATTAAAAACCATGTTCCGTTTATAATGTATCTGAAATGAAGAAAGGTATTGTAATGCCACCTCTCTATGAAGTTCGTACCAATCCCTAGCCTATAAGTAGTTGGACAAGATAGATTGGGGGTCAAACACCTACATCACTACGATTCAACCCCAAGGGGCAGAGCACCCTCTCCAAGAGATATAAGAATAAAAGCACCAAGGTAAGAGTCCCTTTGTGGACGCCGAGGCACATCACCACCTAGATAGGATGAGTATGGCATAAGTCAGCCTTTTCACATGAGAAACTGTTTCTCGGCCTATGGATAGATGGACATGATGGATTAAGGTATAGGCATCTTCAATAACCAAAACTTTGGGACAAACAAACTTTTCGTATCCAGTTCATATCATATATTTGTTACCATGGAATTTCGAACCAGGAAGAAGAATCATCAATTATGAGTGGAAATTGAAACAAAATTAACAAAAAAATAATTTGATATCAAGAGACCAATTGAGATACTTTCAAAGATTTTAAGTGTTCAACTCTGTACTTCTTTCCATATAACAATCATAATATTAGTTTCTTTGCTACTTCTCTCTTGTGAAGAGGATTTTTTAAAATCCGTAATATAAGAGTCATTTAGAAACATAAAATGTATAAAGAATTGTTTTCCACACAACTGTTGTCATCGGAAATCAAATCAAATACTTTGCGTGTGAGAAATTCGTTGGCAATTGTTGATGAGGGTGAGGCAAGCGTGCAGAGCGGGATGGAGGAGAGTGGAGGAGCAGGTGATGGGAGGACCCGGGAGTTAGTCACGGGACTAACTGTCCCGCTTAGCTGTGAGGGGCGGAGGGCTCTTGAGAGCTGTGAGGGGGAAGTGCTCTCGAGAGCTGTGAGGGGGGAGCACTCTCGAGAGTTGTGAGGGGAGGATCGAGGAGTTGGGGACTTAGAGCTGAGGAGGATCGAGCGAGAGTGAAATTGTAGTAATCGAATTGAAAAGTAAGCGTGAGAGGCCTGGGTGTGTGACCCCTATCGGGTCGCACCCCAGGTCTCGCGTGGCTTGCCACATCGTGTGGTGAACCACGCGAGACACAGGTGACACAGCTCGAGTGAACGTCGAGCGTGTCCCACAAACGAAGAGTGTAAGTAAACGTACGTCTCGTAAGAAGTACATACGAGCATCCAAACGTTTGTCGGCATCCATATGCCATGGACCCATACATCGAGCTTGATATGTGGTTTTGGCCAATCATCAGAGACCTTGCATGTGAGAACTCACACAGACTAGACTAAAATCGCACTCTTTGTGTGCAAGAAATTTCGCTAGCCACCTTGGAACCAATGCTTGCAAGACGTGTTAGCATTTTTCTAGCGCAAGTTATTTCACCCTTTAAAATATCCTACAAAGCCCAATATGATTTCAACCCTTACCAAAAATAGAAGAGAGTGATAGTCTGTTACAGGTCTAATGAAAAGTCTCAAATATTTACATGAAATTCAATTTAACACAATCCTTACCTTAAATATATCCTAATGAAAACATTAATAATGTTCATTAAGCATTAACATTAAAAATTATACATTAACATTAATCATCATGCAACAAACCTATCACATGTCCTTCTAAATACTACCCACGCCTACCATTCTACCCACTTTAATTGCCATGTTGGAAAACAATGCTAACGTAACCAAGACCAAAACTACAGGAATTTAAAAATACATCTTTAATTCATACAATTTCCAACATCACCAAGAAATATAAGACCAGATCAACATGTTGAATGATATGCCACAACTCATGATTGAATAATTATGACCATAGGAACCAAAGAAGACTAGAACTAGGTTTTCCTAAACACTTGGTTTAAAAACATATCTAGAAAAACAAACAACAATAGACAATTATTTTATATAAATTATTAAAATGGACATATTTATATGGTCTGAATTTATATATTAAATGAAAAACACTCCTTAATGTCATTTTGATAGATCAAAATCAGATTTTCAACAAAGCTCCCTTATAGGGTGAAAACAATCATGAGTAATGAATTCAAGTAAGAAAGATTTGAATAAAAAATTCAATCTTTGAAAATTAAATCCCGACCAGAAACACTGCATGTCATGTCCTACCAACCAAGCTCCCACAAAGCTCCCTTAAGGTTCAATCTCTCTCTAAAATGAAGCATGCGATCAGAAACAAAGGCATCCCTCACCAAATTCAACATCATAAGGCAGCATGAATGGTGGCCTAAGAAATATTTTGCTACACTTTATTGTGAAAGGAAAAAGGGTCATGATGGGTTATGCGTGCTTTGTATGCATGTTGAACTGGTTTGCTTTGTCATGCAATAGCCACGTTGATGACCATGGAAGAATGATGCACTTGATTCTTGTCTTCAAATTCTTTCTACTTACATTTTATCTATTATTTATTTGAAGGACTAGTCTCAATCTAAACTCTTAGGAATCAAATTCCTACCTTGACCCTCCGAAAAAATTCTCCTAAACACAACAACACATTTGTGTGTTGAAGAACAATTTTATCCAAATGTTTGTTCTAACTTCTTGTTCATTCCTGGTTATTTTTTTTTAATTCCCATGTCTTTCTTTGGTCGCTTGGGTAATCATAGTGCACTTATCTGGAGGGAGTGATAACTCTACTAATTTATTGCTTCAGCATGGCACAGACGGCACTCCAATTGGAGGTTCTGAGAGGATTTAACAGATATTTCCCTGAATCTACCGGGTGTGGCTCGGTTGAGAATCTTGACAAAGAAGTTGCAGATTTTCTCTAAAGAGCAGCCCTAAAGGGTGTGAAAGGTTCTTTATGGACAACCATTTGCATGATGAGAGCACATGCTACTGGCAGCACAGACCTGCATAGTGCTACACAGGCACTCAGGTGAAGAGGGGCTTCTGATGACAGGACAAGTATCATGCATCCTCAACATGAGGCTTCCACTACATCAGCAGCCTCATGCATGGAGCCAACATGGGCCAATCCGGTGCAAGCTGCAGGAGGAACCTGGTCAACAGATCTCATGAAACAACATGGCAAGATCAACGGTCATCACAAGAAGGCCTGAAGGACAAGCATCCTCTTGGGAAGCTGCACTTGAACATTTGACGAAGCTTCCACAAGGAGGATGCTTCTTCCTGAACCTACAGAGGTGCGAGGAACAAACTTTGTACTATAGGAAGCTTCTCCTGAAGGAAGCTTCCCTATTCGAGCAATGGAGAGGGAGCTGAGCTGAAGCACCTGATGGAAGCTACTCCTTCAGGTGGTCAACATGCCAGGACCTCAATTATAAAACTGGGAGCTCCTCTCAGTTCGGATATCTCTCCGCGACTATAATCTTCTAGCTATGATCTCTCACCCCGCTCCAGACTTTGACTTCGAAGCCCTAGACCAAGACGCTGCTGGAGATCCCTCCAAGACCCTTATAAGCGTGGCAGTTGCATACCAGCCTGAATGGAGGATGCTTCTGGAGATCCCTCCAGGATCCTTACAAGCCTAGCAAGGCACGCCAGCCTAAGATGAAGTTGCCCTAACATCCTAAAGGCCTTCCATTGCTCTGCCGGTGATTGCGCTGAGACCCTTGCAACGAAAAACATGATGGCAAGGCAAGGCGTTGCACCCTAGTTTAGGGCCAAGAGTTACGTCAAAGCATAGTGCTGAGTCGTGTACTGCTGTTGTTCCTTGTACATTCCTTGTACCATACTTGTATCATGAAGCAAGATGTTCATTCAATTTTTTGCTTTTGCTAAGCTTTGTATAAGGAATACTTTCTTGGCACACAAAGATCGTGCGTTAGCAATGGACCCCCTTGCTAAATCAGAGCATGCGGTGGCCTTGCCGCTACAAGCTCACAAAACTAGCACACTTGATCATAAATGTTCTCCCTCGTCACCCATAAGGGACTGTTTTTTATTCACACAATGAACCACGGTGTATCAGACAATGTATGGAATTCTTCATATACATCTAATGGTCCTGAAGGAACCGTCTTTGCTCTTGTCAATACAAGGCAATTAGGGCCAACATATGTAATAAGTGCACCTTGGCAAAAATTTAACAAAACTATTTACATGTGATTTTTGTGACAATTTCGAATCCATTTGAAAAGAAGATACTCAAATATTACTCAACAATATCAAACGAGATTTTTTGTAAGACGTTTGATTCTAAGCTCGTTGTCATGAATGAATAGGTAGGGTTTTTTGTGATTTTCCCTTGTTAGGATAATTTATCCATTGTGGGGACAGTCAAAGCAAATGGCTACAAACCATTGGGTAGTTGCGCAAATGCATATGCACATTTTATGTTTCATTTGTTTGTCTAACTTCCAATGCCTCCTTATGTGGACTCATTCTTATGTTCCTGGTGAAATTCTTGATCTCAACCATTGTCCTTTAAAACATGGCGTCAAGCTTGGTCAGTGGGTACCCCATCTCATTTCTTTGTCCCCCATTCGCATTTACTTCTGCTCTTCTCCCAATCGTCAAATTTGCCAATTAGTTCTCCTTCGTTGATTGACGGAGCTCCCCTCCACCTTCCCTTGTGAAGAACGTGCAATCTGCCCATTTGTTGCTCAAATCCGGTACACCTTTCAACGACTAGTCATCCCTTCCTCTCTAGGCATCTGTGGCACTTACCCCTTTTTTTGACTTGCATGACGCCTTCCCCTCCTCTTCCGTGTGTGTGGCTTCCTCCCCTTGTTGGCCTTTGTAACCCTCCCCCCTTGTTTATGCGCATGGAACATACACCTCACCCATTGTCAACCCGCTTTGTGTGCTCCTCCCTCAATCCCCCTTGGTCTTCCTCCTTTCCTCCCCCCTCACTCCTTATTTACCTTCTTCTCCCCTCTCTCCATACTTCCATCCCTTCCTTTGCCCCTCGCTCCCTCCCTCTCTCAATCCCTCCTCCTCCCTCCTTCCCTTTGTCACTACTTGCATGATCCTTCCCTCAGTTCACCCATCCCTCCTCTACCCCCTTTCTCCACTTTCAGTGGATGGTCTCCCTCCTAAACATCTTTGCTTGGTGAAAACCACCACCCAAATCTTTACTTTTGAAATGGTCACCTTTCTTTGAATCCTATGGATTTTTACCTTTTTAAGCGAAGGTAAACAATCTCAAATTGTGTAGGATGAAACAATATCGATCTGTTTACACACAACATTTGAGGAAGATTATACCATGAATACAAAATTACAAATGTATAGGGGCAATCAATGCCTTCCATGTGCTAAATTCAAGATTTTATGCACCACATTTTCGAATCACATGATACGATGTGGTGAAAGTATCAATCCTTCCAAGAAGACTAATCTTGAAATGTGATTCAATTACCATGGATGACTCAAACTTATGTTAAAAAATTCACGATATGGATGACCATACTATTGTATCCTTATAGAGAAGTGTGATTTTGTAACACAAACCCACTTGAAATAAAATTCAAGAAACACCAGATTTTGAACAAAAAACCACAAACAAATGCATGACATGATGAATGATTCTGTGCTTCACACTAGAAATACGTTTGAAAAAAAATATTTGACGTATGTTTGAAGTAACGTCTAAATATTGGAGGGAATTGAAGGTAAAAGGCTTGGTAAGATCCAAGTCAAGAGAGCTGTTTAGAGCAAAGCTCCCCATCACAAGAATTATCTCATTAATTTAGAGCTAGAGATGGAGATCTTGGTGTTCATTTTAGCTTTACATGAAGAAAAATACCACCATTTTCTAGATTTTTACAGCTTGAGGGTTGACTTCTCTTATGTCAATTATGGGAGATAAGAGGTTATAGCACTAACAACGTGGGTGGTACCACGTCTAGCACCTCCGGAAAATGAAGGCTATGGGAACCTGTGACTATAAAAATATTCCATGGTAGATATAATGTGGATGCTTTTATCCTTCATTAGTGAAGGTTGATATAGTGTAAGGGAAATGTAGGCAAAGATAGAATAATTAAACAATTGTTTTCCTTCCTTGGAACCTCATCCATATTTCTCGATTTTTTTCATCTCCACGTTGCATCCTTGGGGAAAATGCATAGTCCATATTGCTTGGTTGTAAAGAAACATAGTACAATGCAAGAATTTCATGAGGGTATTCGTGCATCCATATGTACAAAAACCTTTTGTTATCAGCTTCGACCCGAATTAAGTATATGTACTGTGAGTTAATTACAAAATATGGATCATCATGAGGTACATAAAAGCAAGTCCTCATTTTGAAGTATTATTTGTTTGTTTCACGTAGCATTTTGTCCAATTTGGGACCTTAATCCGCACTTTTTGTAGATAGGTCTAGGTTGTATGACTTGTGTATCAAGAAAATGCCATTATTGCGCACATAGAAAAATATAACGCATATGGCGTGATATAACCTTTTATTTATCTTAAGACCCCTACTGATGCAAAATTTATTATATGTTAGGGTGCATTATGAGGACATTTGGATAACTCTTCATAAACATATACACATATCATGCAATTTTTT
>SZWC01019631.1:0-13995 GCA_023375785.1 Penium margaritaceum
TGTGTGTGTGTATGTTTCTGTGTGTATGTGTACATATGTATGTGTGTGTGTATGTGTGTGTATGTGTGTATGTGTATATGTGTGTATACATATGTGTGTGTATGTGTGTGTATGTATGTGTGTGTGTGTGTATGTGTGTGTGTGTGTACATGTGTGTGTGTGTGTGTGTGTATGTGTGTGTGTGTGTCTGTTTGTGTGTGTGTGTGTGTACAGATTCAAGAGGTCAATTGCACGTCTTACAACCCAATAACAACACATCCCCATGACCCATAGACAAACAGTCCACATACATGAGATTGAGAACAATGCACACACATTACACATGAGATTACAAGTCATGATTAAAAGAGGAGTACATCCACATCAGTCAGGGACATCACGAGAGTGCAGCAAACCAACACCAACATGCCGCTACTGAAAGCTTTGGTGAGGAAGTCTGCACAGTGCTGATGAGTATCAAACCGGACAACCTGAACCTTGCTGGAAGCAATGCATTTGCGTACAATGTGATACTCAATGTTGATGTAATTCATGCTAGAATGATGCATGCCATCGTGCTTATTAATGCCTTTGTGCTGTAATTGTTGCATCACATGGTAATGCATCGGATGGAGACACGCAAGTGCTGTAGCAAGCAAGAATGCCATATGCTCTCACACACACGTACACCAAGTTCCATGTACTTGGCCTCACTCGAGCTATGGACAATCGAACCATGATTTTCCCTTTCCCAAGAGATACTAGCCCCACCAACAAGAAAAATGTATCATGTGTGACTGTGTGCATCTGTGTCATGCACCCAATCATTGTCCGTGTAGTCGTCAATAACCATAGAGGATTGTGCGTGATAGCACAGTCCAATAGGCGTGAAAGAGAGCACATAACAAACAACACACAGTGCAACCTCAAGGTTTCTTTTGTTGAAGATTTGCCCCTCTGCATGCCCAAGTGTGATGCCAGGTTGCACCGACTAGCTGCCAGTGAGAGGAAAATCCTTGCAGTTGGATCTACCGGCTCGAGAATTGCTCGGATCCTAAAATGGAGGATTGCCCCTGAATTTTCACGAGTCGCTGAATCCGGTGGAATTTGTTTTCACCTGAATCGGACAAGTAACAAGGGAGATATGAGCTTCCAAAGTTGGTGTGTACACGACGGCTCTGGGAGCCGGTCACGACTCCACTTCCGGTGAATAATCGATTGGACCGAGTGTAGCCATCTGGAGATTTTGCTCCGGAAGGGCTGCCGAGGCGTCTGTTGAATGATTTTCTGGATGTCAGTAGTGTAGTTTGTTACTGAGGGACTGGACCAAAACCCTGGCTCGGCCTCCAAAACTCAGTAGTACGTTTTATTACTTGGGGACTTCATCAAAATTCCGACTGCATGTCTGCGAACATGTTTCGACCCACATTAATCCCCATCACCAAACTTTATGATTAACTCATTAAAAGATACCCCAAAGGCGCGGGGGGCACCGCCACTACGTGTAGGGACATGTGTGCCTCTGGAATGGTGTTTTGATGGGTCCTTGATGAGTGAGGGCGCCTCGGCGGACGACATGGTGCACGCTGCCGACTGAGTGGCTGGATTGGGGTGTCGCGCTTTGACTGACGTAGCGGGAGCTACAGTGATTCGAATCGCGCATGATTTGGTACATTGGAAAGCTCAAGACTAGCCCTAAAAATGTTCAGATCATGTCCATTCCAAAAACTAATACAAAAGTTCCCTTCGCAAAAGTGACTGTCTCACAACTCCCTTCCACTCCCAGGAACATAGCGTGAGGCGACCAGAAAGCTCACGTTTAGACTGAGAAATCGCACAAAAGGAGCCGTGAACACAATGAAGACCCTTCAGGCCATGTTGGAACTGATACTACCCAAGGGCCAGTTTCTGACAAAGGGTTATGGGTCCAAACCCTGACCGGTTTACAAATTGCTCAAGACTTTTGCGGCGGACGGGACTATTGTCGGGGACGACATCGCTGTCAAACTCTGAGGTTCCGGAGTGGGAGACTACAAAAATGGCACAGAAGGAAATGTAGTCCATCCAGAAGTATGCAGGTAGTCCTGGATTTGGGCTATGGAGGTGGCACATCGAGCTGCACCTTGCGCATAAGGGGTTGCTGGAGGTCATGACGGGAACGGAAGTCCTCAACAAAGCGACGGCAATGGAAGCGCAGAAGGAGGCCTTCGCAAAGACGAACAAGGATGCTCTCATGCTGCTGGTGTCCGGTATGGCTGAGTCAAAGTGGGGCTAATTCCAAGGCTACAAACTGGCAGCTGAGGCTTGGTAAAAAATCTGAGCCATCCATCAATTCAAGTTATTAGCGAACAAAATCTTTGCAATGAAGTGAATCCTGAGAGTGAGAATCAAGGATGGAGATGATGTCATCTCTAACATGTAGCAGATTGAGTCGCTTGCCTCACAATGCAACGACGTGGGGTGGAATATCGACATGCAGCTCCAGGCGATGGCCCTCCACATTGCCCTCTCATCACCGTCTTGGGAGGATGGACAGCGGACAAGCTCACCTATGGCACCATCAGTAATGAGGTGCAGAGACGGAGCTGCAAGGAGTCCTTGTCTCCCTCATCGGTCCTCATCACCAAAACGCGTGGTAGCGGAAGCGGGGGCAAGAGAGGTGGCGGACATGGCGGCGGCAAGAAGGGCATCAAGAAGGGTGCATGCCGTAAGTATGACAAGGAGGGCCGCTGTGCCCGTGAGTACACCAAGGAGGCAAAGGCCAGTGGCAAGGACGCCAAAGGCAAGAAGACGCTCCTCAATGACAGTTAAATCCACTACCTAAAAAATGCTAACCGGCGGCGCTTGACTACGGAGCGGAGGAGCACATCCTGGTCGAGAAGGTCGGGTTCATCAACAAAACCAATTCCAGCAAGTCCATGGTGGTCGCCAACGACAAGGTCGAGCCGACGGCTGGCCAAGGAGACGTGGACATGGAGGTGGTGGTCGGTGCGAAATGGGTGCAACACGTCATCAAGGACGTGCAACACATACCTGGCTTAGCTGACATTCTTAGTGTCAGCCGTTTGACGGACAAGGGATACAATGTGCTCTTTAGGAGAAAGGGGGCAGGAAGGATGGTGGCTGTGAGCCCGTGCTGGAGGTTAAGCATGAGGGAGGCCTTTACATCGTGGAGACCAAGGTGATTCTCGCGGCGACAGATTCAGCAGACTTGTAGGAATGCACCGTCAACCTGGCTAAAGGAGGGGGAGCAGATCTGGAGCTCTGGCACCAAAGACTGGGGTATTCCTCACCCACAGTCGTGAAGGAGATGGCGAAGCGTGAGCTGGTACGTGGCCTCGTCACCAACGGTGCGGAAGGGGCAACGGATGCAGCAAAGTAGAAAATGTGCGAGCCTTGCATTTTGAGCAAGGCGCAACGCAAATCGTTCAACGAGAATGTGAATCATGCCTCGGAACTGCTGGAGGTCATGCACAACGACATGTGCGGACCATTCAAGACGGCATCAAAGAGCGGCGCGTGTTACTTCGTCACCTTCATAGATGACCACACTAAGAATATCTATGTGTACTTTATGAATCAGAAAGGTGAGGTCCTGGACCGGCTAAAGGAGTATACTGTTGCGGCGGAGAGGCAGACTAACTGGAAGGCCAAAGGACTATGCAGTGACAACGACAGAGAGTACGTTGACAATAGCAGGTGGATGAAGAAACAGGGCATATAAATGGAACAAAATATGTCATATTCACCTCAGTGAAATGGCGTGGCGGAGCGAGCAAACAAGGCATTGCTGAACATGGACCATGTTGGTCGATGTGGAATTGTCGCGAAGCTTCTGGGCGGAAGCTGTATGTACGGCGAGCTACACCATCAACCTCACTCCTACAATGGTGCTGAAGGAGAAAAGCGGCTGGAAGATGCCGTAGGAGGTTTGGAGCGGGTGCAAGCCAAGTGTGGCACACGTGAAAGTGTTTGGGTGTAATGCGCACACGATGGTGTAGGCTGCGCAGCGACGTGACAGCAAGCTAGAGCCGTGGGCAAGGTCGTATCTCTTCCTTGGCTATGAGAGCATGCATAAGCCGTACCGGCTTTACGACATGCACAAGGAGGTAATCCACAGCCAAAATGCCGAGTTCAACGAGCAGCAGAGCTACATCAGCAGCAATGACATGGGCGTGGTGGACTCTCCAGAGACGGGGGAGTGGTTCCAGCTCCTTGACTATGAAAAGGAGCCGGCGGACGCCGAAGTTGAGGATGCGGCATCAGAGTGTGATGATGCACTAGCGGTGGCAGCCAACGCGGAGGAATCCGATGACGATCAAGCTGATAAGGAGATCCACCGAAGGGATCCGGTGGATGAGGCACCAAGAATGTCAAGGCGCGTACTCTCAACGGAGTGCGCATCGGACGTCAGTGGAAAATCCACTGGATACGCCATCCGTTTGGGCGATATTTTGTCAGATCAGGAAAGATTCTTGGAGAGCCTTCCGGTTGATGATTCATCAGAGTGTCCAGAGTTGGAGGGATGGAAGCAGAGTGACGATGCGCCACCAAAATTGCTATACCGTAGCGGGAGGCAGCGAAAAGCGGAGAATTTCTTCGACGCAAGCACCATTCGATGAATCGGCATGACGCGGTGCATGCTGGCTGCATCAACGGAGCCGGCTACCGTGCAAGAGGCACTTGCACGGCCCGAACGGGGTCAATGGGACACAACCATCAAATCGGAGCTAGCGTCCATCACAGAAAATGATACGTGGGAGCTGGTTGACAGGCCAAAAGATGCCAAGGTCATCGGTTCAAAGTGGGTCTCCAAGACCAAGTTCACAAAGGAAGTTGTGGTTGACAAGTACAAGGCATGACTTGTGGCGAAGGGATATACACAGTCTAAGGACGAGCACTACGATGAGACGTTCGCTCCCGTCGTCAAGTTCACAAGCATCCGGGTGATCCTTGTGGTGGCGGTCGTGAAGGACATGGAGCTCCACCAAATGGACGTAAAGACGGCCTTCCGCAACGGCATCATAGACAAAGAGATCTACATGGAGGTGCCAAAGGGGGTGAAAGCGCCGGAGGGCAAGGTGTGCAAGCTGCGGAATTCCTTGTGTGGGCTAAAATAATCGCCCAAATGCTAGTACCAACAAATGGACAGCTTCATGGCACAGCTCGGCTTCAAGAATTGTGAGTCGGAACATAGCATTTATGTGCGGCGTGACAAAGAGCTCCATGAGATTATTGCACTTTGCATGGACAACCTGATTCTGTGCTCGAAGGATGTGCCGAGCCTACCGCGTATGAAAGAGCATCTGAGTAGCAGCTTCCAGATGTCAGACATGGGGGAGCTAGAATACTACCTTGGGGGTGAGCATCACGCGGAACCGGAGGGTGCGCATGCTTGAGCTGGGGCAGGCCAAATACGTGGCCAAGGTGCTGAAGCAGTACAACATGGAGGACTGCAAACCACTTCACAGTCTGGTCTCCACGGTGTGTGAACTACGTGCTGCAATGGCGCCATAGACAAAAGAAGAGCGGCAGGATATGGCAGGGGTATTTCACCAATCGGCGGTGGGCAGCCTCATGTACATCATGGTGGCGACTCAACCGGACCTGACCTACGTGGTGGGCCAAGTGAGTAGGTACGTGGCCGATTTAGGGCCACTACACTGGCAAGCGGTCAAGCGCATCCTCCGCTACGTGCAGGCGATGCGGCATGCGCGCTTGAGGTTTGACGGCAAGGGGCGGGCAGGCCCCTTGCGTCTGGTCTGCTATATGGATGCAAACTACGCTGGCAATGTGGACAAGCGGAAGTCCACATCCCGCTACATGTTCTTCCTTGCTGGTGCAACGGTCTCGTGGTGTAGCAGGAAGCATGACTTTGTCGTCACCACCAAAGTGGAAGTAAAGTACATCGCGCTGGCTGAGGCCGTCAAGGAGGTGGTGTGGCTCCGCAGGTTGCTGGGGGAGCTGGGCGTGCCGCAACAGGAGCCTATGGTGGTGCAAGAGGATAACACTAGCTCCATCTTGCTGACCAACAACCGGACGCAACACAGGAGGATAAAGCATATCGAAGTGCGGTATCACTACGCACGAGACATGGTTGAAAAGGGGCAAGTGGTGCAGTAGTATTACAGTAAGAACAACATGCTTGCGAATTGCTTGACCGAAACGTAACCCATGGACCGGCACACAATGAGCGTGGCCAGGCTTGGGATGAACAGCTATGATGGGCTACAGGGCGCCGCGGAAGATGAGTGAGAGCAAGCAGGAGCAGGGGGCATGGCAGGTGCAAGGGGGAGAATGTTGAAGATTCGCCCCTCTGCATGCCCAAGTAAGGTGCCAAGAGGCGCCGGCGAGCCGCCAATGAGAAGAAAATCCTTGCAGTTGGATCTAGCAGCTCGAGGATTGCTTGGATCCTAAAGTGGATGATTGTCCCTGAAAGTTGACTAGTTGCTAAATCCGGTGAAAGTTGTTTTCACCGGAATCGGACAAATAACGGGAGAGATATGAGCTTCCAAAGTTGGGGTATGCACGGTAGCTCTGGGAGCCGGCCGCGACTCGACTTCCGGTGAAAAATTGACCGGACCAAGTAACAAATTGCCATATGGGGATTTTTCTCCGGAAGGGCTGCCGAGGCGTTCAGTGAATCATTCGCCGGATGTCAATCTTGCAGTTTGTTATTGAGGGACTTGGCTCGGCTCAGCGTCCGAAACTCAGGAGTACATTTTGTTACTCGGGACCGTCAAAATTTGACCCACATCAATCCCCTTAATCAAACTTGATGATTAACTCATTGAATGAGACCCCAAAGGCACGGGGGGCACCGCCACTACGTGTAGGGATATCTGTACCTTCGAAATGGTATTTTGATGGGTCCTTGATGTGTAAGGGCGCCTCGGCGGGCGACATGGTGCGTGCCGCTGACTGAGCATTTGGATTGGGGTGCTGCACTTTGGTTGACATTGCGGGAGCTACAGTGATTCAAATCGCGCACGGTTTAGTTTCCGTTGGAGAGCTCAAGACTAGCCCTACAAACAATGAGATCATGTCCATGTCCAAAAACCAATGCAAAGTTTTGTCATTCCCTTCGTAAAAGTTACTGCCTCACAACTCCCTTCCACTCCCCAAAACATAGCATGAGGTGACGAGAAAGTCCACGTTTAGACTCAGAACCTACACGAAAGCCAGGGGCAGGTTAGAACTGCCACCACCTCGGGGCCGGTTTCTGACATCTTTGACATGCCTGCAAGGAGAACTAGGCCAAGAAGTTAACCGATAAAGCCATGTACGTCCAAGTGGTGGTGGCAAGGTACATGAGAGATCCAATCACGATAAGGAAATCAGTGACATCAACTGTCTCTCCCAGATGTTATGGATCAGGTCACTTCAGCAGGTGTTGCCCTGCTAGGGTCATCGAAGTGGACACAGTGGGGATGTTGTCCAGCAAGGAGGCAAATCACTCTCCCACAGTTCAAACACAAGGAGCCTAGTATGCATGTAGAGTGCAACACTACCGATTGCGCTCCAGCTCCATCCCAAGAAACACTCGAGTTGGGCCCCAGTCCTTCATCTTGTATGTGGACTACAGGAGGTACTTGGCTGACTAGACAATAACAGGGCTGGGAGAGGCAATGAGCAGATCATCCACGTAGAAGGGGATGGCCAAAAACAGTTCTGAGAGAGCACTCTGAAAGAGCGTTGTTTTGACAGTCCTTTGATGCCACCTCCCCCAAGAGTAGAGGAGATCTTCATGTTCCAGTAGTATGGCGACTGCTTGAGTCAATACAGGGCCTTTCGCAGTCGCCAGAATGTGTTCTTGCCATCAGTGAAACCTGGCTGGTGGCTGTATCATGTAAATCTCCTTGTTGACACCTCCATGCAGGAACACGTTGTTGCATTCCATCTGCTCTAGTTCCCAGTCATGCTGTGCAACCAGGCTTAGAAATGTGCAAGCATTGGTGTACCACCTGACTGGAACGAACGTCTTGTTGAAGTCAATCCCATGGATGTGAGAGAACCATTTCATCGTAAGCCGAGCCTTACATCGGGCGTCTTTGCCATCAAGGCTCAGCTTGAGTCGAAGGACGGTGCAGGCTAAGACTAGTTTGTGGCCCGCTGGAAGGTCCACAAGCTCCAAGACATGATGCTTCTTGAGAGCACTGAACTCGTCTTGCATGGCCTTTTCCAAGAGGTCAACATCACATGCTTCACGAGCTTGATGAACTTTGGTAAGGTCTAGAGGGAGTTTGGAAAGTCCAATTACTGCAACGCATGCAATGACATAGCCTTCAACAGATGCGACAAGAGCGCTTTGGAACTCATGTGCAAAGTGCGTGTCCAACAGCAGAGTTGATATGGACAACATTGACAACGAGGTCGAGTGCATTAAGACCAATGGGTCCATCTACAGGCCCAACAGTAGCGGATGATGCACTAGAGTCTATGTCATACTGAGGGGGCTGAGAGGACTGAGAGACCAATTGGTAAGGGAGAGAGCAAAGTCTCCCTCCATGTGTGTATGGCTCCGGGCCAATGAAAAGGGACCTAAGACTCATGATGTGACACTGTGACATGGAGAGGTGACGTGGTCTGTGACATAGGAATGGGAGGTGAATGAGGATAATGTGCCTGAGCACTGACGGATAGAGATGGTGACTGTAGAGAGGAAATTGCAGAGGATGCTGAGGCCGGAGATAAAATCTGAAGAGGAGGCGGTCAAGGCATTGAACGGGAGGATACTCTAGGAGAAGCACTGTCAGTGGAACCTGTCGGTGGTAACTGTGGAGAGGGCTGAGAGCTAGGGAGGGAACTGTGTCAGAGGAGGAAGGCAAAAGGCCCCCAAAACCAGAGGTTAAGACAGATCCACCCCTTCCAAGCCGACTGAGCGAGGAGAGAGAAGAAGGTGAAGTGATACAAGACAAGTCTTGAGGACAGACTTCCTCAAAGAACAGTACTTGCGTGACTCAATAACTCAAGACCGGTAAGTTTCCCAGGAACCGCCAAGCTTTGAACATGAATGTAACCAAGAAAGGTGCAGAGACAAGCACGGGGATTAAGCTTGCTGTCATGAAGGTCATTAGGGAGCCAAACGGCAACGACACAGCCCCAAACGTGACCAAGATGCAAGTCTGTCCATTGACCAAAAACCAACGTTCGTAGAGGAAATCGTGACGAGGAAGGGGATTTTGAGGAACACGGTTCCAGACCCATATCATGTAAGGCATGGCCTTGAAGGAGAAGAGAGTAAGTAAGTCAGAGGAAATTAGGCAGGTCTAAAGAAATGAGGAGAGTACAGGCAATTTCAGCAAGAGTGTGATTCTAGTGCTCGGAAATGCCTGTTTTGCTGGGGGGCCAAGGGCTCCATACACACCTAGAGAGAGGACGAGTAGCGAGCAGTGGGTCCCATGAACTCACCACCACGACCACAATAAAACGTACGTAGACGGTGAACGTAGTCGAATCCATCATGGGAAAGCCACGACTCAAGAATGGAATAAACATCACTTCTTTGCTGAAGACCAAAAACCAGGCGCATGCGTGAATAGTCATCAGTGAGACAAAGGATGTAGTAAACACCCCCCTCCTCTCCCCCTGAAGGACATCATGGGCAAGAGGACCCATGACGTTGGGATGCAAGAGGTTGAAGGGTTGGGCGGTACGGAGGGCTGAAAATGAGAAAGGAAACTGGTTCATTTTGCCTCAAGAACAGTCAAGGCAGTCAGCTTAGCAAGGTGCAGGGACAGTGGAGGCATCCAAACCATGTGCAGGCTGATGGCAAAGCAAGCTGACAATTGTGGTAGTATGGATGTGACACAGGCGGCGATGCATCAGCTGCACATGCGTCAGGAATAGGGAACGTGGAACATGGACAAATGGAGTTATGGAAGAGGAGGGGGCAAAGTAGGACACGCAGAACAAATGATTACAACATGTGCCACGACGCAAGATGCAGCCAGTGGTGCGATACAAAACAGAAGTAATATCACAGCAGGAGGAGATGTCCATATCCTAGTCATTGAGAGTTGCAACATAGAACAGACTCAGCTCAAGAGAGGGTACGTACATCATGTCTGGAAAAAAGAGTTCCCCCTCCAGGGTCAACAAACTGGACAATGCCAACACCCTGAAGTAAGAGAAGTTGGCAGGAAAAAAAGACCCTACCACATGATGGGAGAACATCATGTGGTAGGTGGCCTCGGAGTCGAGAGTCCAGAAGCCACCCGACATCCTCATAAATGTAGGAACACGAGTGACTACAATGGTAGCAGAGCGTAGTGGGACCACATTGACCACAAGGAGTGAGACGATGAGGAAAACAAAATGACTGCCTGTCTCCAATCCATGAAACGTCAACAGGGAGACACCTTTGAACACTACTGGAAGCGAATCACAGAGAGCCCCATCAGAACCACATGCAAGTGACCTCAGATGTGTAGGCACTTTCTCACCTCCCTAATCATGAAAGTGACGCTGATGAACAAGGTGAGAGACCCCAGCGTCCAACTGGCGATCGTCCTCAAGTGGGTCAGATATGATGAGGACCCCATACAATGGGCGTCATTAGGAAGAGCCCGCCGAGATCCATGCCAGTGGAGTGTAGGGACTAGAGGGGGGGGCGTAGAAGGGATGCCCACCAAATGTTGGAGGCCACCTCAAAGGATAGGGTCTAGGAAGGGAATTGCAGTGGTGCTGTAAGTGGATCCATTGGTGGAGGTGGACGAAGTCCGGCTAGAGGGAGTAGTGGAGGTAGAGGCAAGGGAGACGCCACCACCACCACCAAATACGCCCACATTGCAGATGCTAGACGTGTATTGCATGGAGGTGCTGGACACGTTGGGACAGAGTTCCTGGTAGAACCAAAGTTCCACTATGTCAGACAACTCAGAGAGGAGACAGAAGAGGATGGGTTTCTGGTGGTGGTCAAGGTGGGCGACCTCGTCCGCCTTGACCACCACCAGATCCCCACGAGATTGACCGCCCTTGCCCTTCTCTCACCCTCTACAGCCCCTTTGAGTGACAAGATAGGAAGTAAATGTGGAGGACAAGGCGGTGGACGAGGATGAGGATACTACAACAGAAGAGGAAGGAAGTGTTGTGGTGGCCGCTGCAACAGTGACGCAAAGAATATGCTTGTTCTGTAGCACGCTTTACCAGCCGGTGAGGCACTGTACTATAAACTCCCAGAGAGCACCAATTCCTGGTAGAGAGTCAGGAGGAATACGCTCAGAATCAAGACGCTCGTACTCTGAGGCCTTGACTTCCGTGAAAATTTCAGAAAGTTTGGGGATGAGGCTGTTGACAAGGGAGAAGACGGTTGGGAGCTTTCCAGGCGCCGCTTTGCCAAGATCCTTGAGCAATTTAAGACTACGAGTCCATTGCGCCTCAGTTGTTTTTTCAGCACACATAGAAAGCATGTTGAACTAGATAGTGAGAATGCTTGTGTTGCATGGCCCGTCACAATGGTGCAAAACTTGATGAGAGCGTAGGCGCCAACTGTGTCAGCGGGTCTGCGACGTGCCAAGTCATTGTTATAAGACCCAATCTCATCAGTGAGATCATCCGGCCCGCCAAGGATGAGGGCACGGACAGCGCGGACTGACTCCGACTGAACAGGGACAAAAGAAGGGATATCGGAGGGGCCGGGCTCATGGTAGAATTCCCAGAGTTGTTCCCCCTGAGTCCATGCATTGAAGAGGATCTCCCATGATGAGAAGGCAAGGTTAGAGGTGAAGTGTGCTGGCATTGGAGAGGCAATGAGTGTCCTTTGGCTGCGGCTCTGCCGGTTGCGGCTGCTGCTACGATGGGGTCAAACTGGTTAGAGGCAGTGGTAGTGGATTCAGAAGCTGGAGTGTTGGAAAATGCAATAGTGTAGACAGTAGCAGTGGACACAGCGGGTATAGAGTGTACTGTGGGCTGCACGTGGTTCAGGACTAAGTCACCAATCTGGTTGCAAATCTGTCCTGATCGTCCTAAACGCAACACAGTCACTTTTCATCAACGCGTTGGGCAATGAGGGCGTCCTTGAGTGCAACGCCTTCACGCTACATCTCCACTTGTAACACATCATATTGTTTATCGTCGACTTGCATTGTGCCAGTGATGTGACTCTGCCAGGGTTTAAGCCGCCCCAGTGGGCATGGAAATGGTGAGAGTAAGGGTTGTATCAGTTTGGGACTGTGCTGTAAGGCAACAGACAGGAGATTGGAGAGGTCGTTGATTCCGTGGAGGCCCCATGGCTAATGCATTCTACGGTGTCATCGAGTCATCTGAGGTCCACTGGCAGTACGCCACATACTCAGGAGCGTCCTCTTGCTCGTAGTCCTCGGTCAGGCCGTAGTCCTTGCTAGGGTGATAACCGGGACTGCAGCGACGGAGATGCGACTACTGGACACACTCCACCTTTTCCTCATAGTATGCTAACTCTTCTTTGATGCGATAGCGCTCACGTGTAGCCTTGAGTGATGTAGGGATCGGCTTGGTGTCATGCAGAGAAGCCAGGGTGCTGACCATCCAGCTGCCTCGCTGGAAAGTTGGTCACAAGGTTGTGCAGAAAATGCTGCTGCTCATACACCGGGAGTAGTGTGCCTGGCGGCGGCGGCTGCTGCTGCTGCTGCTACTGCTGCTGCTGCGGTGACTGCTGCTAGTGCTGCTGCTGCTACCGCTGCTGCTCCTACTGAGAGCGCTGAGGTGACGGCAGCCCACCCGTGCGTGTAAGTGCATGTCGCTAGATTGCTGTCGCGCCACCAACATATGGCAGCAATGGAGTTGTGGGTGCAGGGATACCCCGGGGCTCCATCCAAGGTTGATGTGCCTGCGGCAGGTGGTGCAGTGGTACCTGACGCAGGAGTAATGCCGCTGCTATGGTTGGCATTTATTGTGCCGATGCATTGGCCGTGGTTGAGGCACAGGTGCAGATGCACCATGTGCTGTGGTTTCACAGCAGGCAAGATGTGTGTGGGCGGAAGCCCGCCATTCAGAGTGAGAGCCCATGTTGCAGGGACTTTCAGTGCCATGGTTGTAGCTGCGACGAGTGCGACAGCTGCATCCGGTGCCCGAGTGCAAACACAGTGCAGGGTGTAGCAGTGGGGAGCAGATGTACGAGGGGAAGAGATAGTCTCGATGTTGAGGCTGCTGCCAAAGAGACGGCAGTGGTCAACTCAAGGAGTTCAAACTCGAGCTGCGTGCTGAAGGCGAGGCTATTGCTGAAAATGTAGCAGCTGTGGCTGCTCCACACCAAGGTGATGGGCCTGGCCTGGATCGAGAGTGGGAGAGGGAGAGTCCCCTTTCGTTGCGCGGAGGCGTAGGCCTCCTTGCTCTGATACTAGTAGGAAGTGAAGAATGCTAGATTATGGGATGTGACATGCACGGAAGAGGATGCATGTACAACGCCATGGAGTGGAGTAAGCAAGGTCGGCCTGAGAAAAATCTAGCTCACACCAAGAGTAGTACACAGGTAACAGGGCAACAAGGTGATAGCGGCCGGATGGCCAGGCAAGCCACGCGAGAGACTAGACGTGGGGCCCGGAAGCCACTGCAGGATCCAACCAGAACAGTCGGTGAACATACCGCCAGTGGTTTCTTACATGCCGAGAGAACCCAGTCGTGTGGTCCTGAAGGATGAGCAACCTAGCCTCGCCTAATTAACTACCTGTTTTATGCATACGTGACTAAAACAACAGTCAATCACATTGACCACAAGTGTATGCGGGTGCACGATCCCTGCCATGTTCTGCTCCATGGTATGTCAAGCAGGTTATGCTGATCACATCAATCAAGCTCTCAAAAACATCCAGGTTGGATGCTCTAGATGCCAAACTCCCACATGACTGAAATGCCATCGGTGCATAGTCCATCGTGTGTGCAAAATTCCAGAGCGTCAGTTCAGTTTAGTTACCTGCAGTGCGTGTGTGTATGTGTGTGTGCATGTGTGTGTGTGTGTGTGTGTGTGTGTGTGTGTGTGTGTGTGTGTGTGTGTGTGTGTGTGTGTGTGTGTGTGTGTGTGTGTGTGTGTGTGTGTGC